>JACGTP010000015.1:49509-213557 GCA_023678845.1 Mischocyttarus mexicanus | reverse complement strand
GAATGGTGATTGAGCATGAGAAATGGATCGCATACGACAACATTGTAGGAAAACGATCCTGGTTAAAGCGCGGTGAAGAAGCTCAAACGGTGGCCAAACCAGAACTTACGGTCAGGAAGGTACTTCTGTCCATTTAGTGGGACTGGAAAGAAATCATTTGTTATGAGTTGTTTCCATATGGCCAAACGCTAAATTCGGATCTCTAATGCCAACAACTGGACCGTTTGAAGCTAACGATTGACCAGAAATGACCAAAATTAATCAACAAGAGAGGTGTTGTGTTCCATCAGGACAACGCCAAGCCACACACGTCTACAATAACTCGCCAGAAATTCCGAGAGTTTGATTGAGAAGTTTTGATGCATCCACCATAAAGTCCGGACCTGGTATCAAACGATTACCATATTTTTCTATAATAGTATTGCAAAACTTCCTTAGTGATAAGAAATTGGTATCAAGAGAAGATTGTGAAAATTGATTACAAGAGTTTTTCATCTATAGGGATCAAGACTTTTATGAGAGAGGCAATATGTATGAGAAGCTACCTTTAAAATGTCAATAAATTATAAACCAAAACGGTGCACATTTGACCCTGATCGGATAATCCGAAACATGTTAAATAAAGTTTTGAAGTTTACGTAAAAGTAATGGATTTCTTTTTCATCAAATTATATATATAATAATTGTATATACTATTTTTTATCGGTTCTGTATCATCACTAAGTGTGCGTCAGGGATTAAACGAGTATGACGACACTAATATAGTATATATATGAAAAAGATTTGCTTACGTATAATACGTAAAATACAGGGCAACACGTGTGACTGCATTCAGTGGGTTTCACACATGCGCAAACGAATCGAAACCGTGGCTCTTCATAAACAGGCGGGAACACGTTACTCGAGAGTCAGTTTAATGATGTCAGTACTCGGTTGTGATAGAGCACGTTTATATCTAACTAAATTCTTTAGAATTTTTTCTTAACATTTTTATTCGTTCGTTTCGTTCTTTTCTTTATGTTTTATTTTTTCATTTCACGAATTTACGATTACGTTTAACCAATGGAAAGGGATTTTTCTTTTTTTCTCTTTAATTACAGTCTTATTGTGTTTTATATACAACGAAATAAATTAATTAATTTTAAAAATGTTTAACACCGAAATATTTTTATTTTTCGTACTTATTATTTCGATTGGTCGGATTAAAAACAAAATCATATTTTAAATAAAAAATTATATTTTATATTTTATTTAATATAAAATAAAATTATAATTGTATTTAATATTATTAATAATATTAATAAAATATAAATAATAAAATATATATGTATTAATTATCTTATATTCGTTGAAAAACGAAAGTTGTATCGGCGCGTGTTTAATTCGAATTAAGAAAAAAAAGAGAATTTACCGGATTAGCGAAGAAGATATTTTTTTTTTCTACAACACTTTTATCCGGATTTACCTTTGAAGCGGATTATTTCATCGATATGACGATTCAATTGTTATCGCCGTGCAACCAAAATGGATCTCACAAACGTGAGTCAGATACTTTTCTTTCTCTTATTTCTTTTTTTTTTAAATCATATATCACCTTTCGTCAATTTTCTAATTCAAATTTCCCGCTTTTTATTTTTGGCAACGACCGTTTTTGTTTCTTTTTTTCATTTTGTCTTCAAAAGAAAAAAAAGGAAAATACGAATTATTCAAAAATTTGGATCTGCTTATTTAACCTTAGCGAGTTTTTAAATAAATAAATAATATTGTTACAAACGCGTAGTAAGAATTTTATTGTTATTGTTATTTTTAGATAACATTTAATGTCGCCGCCAATCGCCATTTTGATAAAAAAAACTTAACTCGCAATTTCTCTTATTTATATTTGTCTTTTCTTTTTGTATTCCTTATCATTTCTCTCTTCTTTTGTTTAAAACGATGGAAATATTATTTTTAAATTTCCATCAGATAATATAAAACAAAACAAACTTTCGAATATGTTTTCTTCTTTGTGCGTGCGTGCGTGGTGTGTGTGTTTTCTTTTTAATAAACGATCGAATTAAAACATTTTCACTTCGTATCTTCTTTTTTTAAGCCTTTTTTTTATTATTTTTTTTTTTACATCTAACGTTTACACGAATTCGTGAGGAAAATTTGGAAGGTGGAATTGTTACTTGGTAGTGGTAACGGTTTAAAAATAACTTCGATATGCTCGCGAACAGTTTTTAATATAACAATTATTTATGTTTTAATTTTTTCGTGCTTTAATTTAAACAAAATAGTAATTTTATTGGATATCGGAATTTAATTTTGATTCTTTACGGTTGTTTCTTTTTTATATTTATTTTTCATCTATCCGAAGCGTTCGTTAAAAAATATTATTTATATTCCGATTTGTTGTTCGGTATACATTTTGAAAGAAAATATTTTTTTTCGATTATTTTTGATGAGGTTAAAAACCCAACACTTTCGGTTTTTACTGAACGTTCAGCTTCCCAAAATTATTCTTCCCGGTAACAACACACGCGTGTTGAGATTTCGCTAGCTTGAATTAGTATTGCGCACATTTCTCATGGCAAATGGCCAATTACTACTATGTTCATATAGATTTAGGATAAAATCTATGTCGCGATAACGGATAGATCATTTCCGATCAAAATTTGAGCTAATTTTTGTCGAGACAATATTCTTTAAAAAAAAAAACAAAGTATGTAAATGAAAAAATATATATTTCGAATTCTCCCTCCCCCAAAAAAAAATAACAGAAGAAAAACAAAATTCGCGATAAATTCTCCGTCGATAAAGTAGAACACCCCCACCACATTTTTATGGGAGATCGAGGTACGAATTTAAAATTATTTATCGGAAAGATTGATTATTACAATAAACAAAGATAAAACGTTCGATGATTTATTTTCAAAGTTTTGAGAGAAAAAAACATTCTTGCACATCAAATCTTTTCATTTTATTAAATTATTGTTCTTTTTTTTTATTATCCATTTTACGCGAGTGTGATTATGTTTGCGAAAAAAAAGAAACATTATACACCATTATAAATTTTTATTAATAATGTAATCGAGGAGAAACCCATTTATACAAGGAATTCCAATTATTTTCAATAGAAAATCATTCATTATTTTCCTCGACGGAATCCATGAACGATGATAAACATGATTTTTCGTTTTTTTATTTTCATTTGCTTCCTTTTACTTCCTTTCTTCCTTTAGTTTTTATTTTTAAATAGAATCTGACAGAAAATAGAATTCGAGAAATGTCAGGTTCGATACACGAATTTTTTTTAAGGACAAATGACCTTTAAACTTGACTGGAAGGTTCGTTGACCTAAAGTCCAGGGAAGACACATTTGGTATACTATACTTGTTCCGAAATATCTAATTTAATAAAAAAGAAAAAATAATAATAATAATCTACGAGAATATTTTTGAGCATATTAATTAGGTTGTTGAAGAATTAATTTTAGTTTTTGATAATGTGTTTCTATATTTCATATTTAAATAAATAAATATAGTATTTTCTATTATTACAAATATTATTATTTTATAATAAAATTATATTAAAAATATTATTATATTTTACTGTTATTTATTTTGTTTATGTTTTTTTTTTAATATAAATTATTGGTCAATAATAAATCTTTATTTGAAAATTTTCATATAATAATTAATATTTTTTTAGTAATTTATATTTAAATAAAACACAATAGGCAGTTTGTTTATTACGAAATGATTAATTTATTGTTTATGTATATATTCATTTAAATGAATGGTAACACACATGTGTTTTTTAAATGAGTCAAAACACGTGACTTTTGTTTGTAAATACAAATGACGGTCACACCAATCACATGATCCCCTCATTATTCTTATTTTTTTCTCTTCTTATCTTCGAGAAAGAGAGATACTTCGTAATAATAATAAGAAGAAGAATTTATTGCCATAGTTAATAATACAAAACAAAATAGTAATAAAAATCAAATGATTTTGATTACGAATTTGACCACACATATGTTCATCCTTTTGACGTTTACTATTTTTACATGACGTCATTGTGATGTAAGAGTATTTTAATACGAAACAATAATAATAATAATAATGATCTCAAAAATAACATTGATTATGAAATCCAATAATTCTTGTCATCTATGATACGAAAATAATAAACATCGATAATAATATTTACGCGTGCAAATTCGAATTTTTCTATTACCCCCACCAACCCCTACCATTATTATTTTATATTTCATATTTATTGTTTGTGGTATATATATAAATATTTGGTGTTTAAAATTATAAAAATTTTATATGTCATAAAAAATATTTAAATATTTTCTTATAATAGTAATTTTTTTCTTATAATAGTAATTATAACAATTTTCGATTCTTGTAATAAATTTATAAATTAAAAGAAAAAAGAAAAGAAAAAAAAAAACGTTTAATCGAATATATTTTTAAGTATTACACGTTGATGAAGAAGACTGAGGTACCATTTTTTGTTCGTACGTTCCTGGGTGTCCCGAAGAACGCGGGTAAAATTTAATACTCCTTTTAACTCGCATAGGAAAACCGAATCGAGAACGAAGATAAACTTGAAAGGAGGAAAAGTAACGGATCCGAGTAACGGGGTTGAATTTAACGCATCTTCCCGCTAGAAAACGAGTCAACTATTCTTTTTTTTTTTTCTTTTAGATCAATTTGATAATAATTATTAAAACACTCGAGATGTGACTTTTAGATTTACAACATATATCAAAAAGATTTTAAACCTTTAATAAATATAATCAACAGGTGTGTAGGATAAATTATACCATTTATTTGTTTATTTATATTTTTTTATTTATTCAAGTAATTATAAAATATTATTTCCAAGGTTTTTTGATAATAATTCTTATACAAGAGACGTGACTTTTTAATTTGCAAGATTAAGAAAAAATTTTAAACTTTAATTATAATCAACAGGTGTGTACGATAAAAAATACACCATTATTTAAATTAATTAATTAATTAATTAATTAAATTTTTAATTTATTTAAATGGTCATAAGATAAAAAAGTCAATAAGATATTTCCGAGGATAGTTTAATGCAACAAGCATTGTAAATTCCTACAAATAATTTTTATTCTTCATTATCCATCATTGCATTCCCGGTATCGCATAATTTATTGATAATGCAATGACGCCAGTTAAAGTCCATGCGTTATAGTTCTTATCAGTAATCAATGACGCAAGTTTTTTCCTCAAGGAGATGATTTTTTCTTTTCTTTTTTTATTTTCTTGCTTCGATTTAAGCGTAAATATAATTAGGGGAAAACTTAGATGTAGGAAATACAGTCATTCGACGATTCTAAGAAACCCAAGATGATTTCGTGGAATAACTTAAGCCGGAAATTGAATGACGTAATAATTCCAGTCATTGTCAAGATCCCATTTAAGTCTGTCACAGTAAAAAAAGGTTACTCGTATGAATCATCTTCTACTTCTCTTCTCTCTTTCTCTCTCTCTTTCTCTTTCTCTGGTATTTAAATAATTTAATAGTAAAATTACTATATGGAATAGGAAAATTTTCTTATCGGATAATTTTAACTCGTTATCTTCTTTTTTTTTATCTTATATGCAAATGTTGATATGTGTAAGGAAACATGACTCATAATTTAATATCAATTCCTAAATCTGGTTTTTTTTTTTATCATGACTTTGAAGTAATCAGATAATCATTTAAAAATCTTTTCCGAAATTTTCATTTACCTCTTATCTTACAATTTTGATTCAATGTTTCAAATGTTGTGTATGGTCAAAAAAAGAGAGAGAGAAAAAAAAAATAAAAGAAAAACAAATTATTAATCTTCGAATCTAATTTTATATCGATTCAATTATTAATAATATTATTATAATAAATTTATAATAGTTTCTGAAATTGCCCTTTTTGTTTTATATTTTTATTCAAAGCCTGTTTCTTAACCCTTAACGCTCCACCAAGTGTACCTCTCAGGCACCGCCAATGTGTGACGCTCTATTCTAAATATATTTTAGAGTCGTTTTCGGTAATTGTTTACAAATAAAAATTAATACTTCTGAGTAAGTTCATTTTACCTGTTTCATTGTAAACCCATATATTTTTCAATTATTAAATAAGTAATAAGTTGGTTTAATAAGTAGAAATTGCCGGTCAATATTCATTAATAAAATTCGGAGCGTTAAGGATTAATTTTTAACTTAATATTTTTTTGTTAATTTTAACAATTCAATAAAACAACTTTTGAAACATCCTGTATAATGTATTGCTTTGTATATCATCTTTCCGATACCCAACATTATTATGACTAAATTTTTTGTTGTCTTTTATACGTAAAAGTGTTTAACATAAGTAGATGGATAAGAAGAATAAGAAAAGAATGAGGTAAAAGAGTGGGGAAGAGGAGGTGGGGTGGTGAGAGTGGGGTAGTGGGAGGAGTGGGGAGTGGGTGGAAGGAGAAAGAGAAAGATAGATTTAAAGGTTAGGTGTTAAAAAGATAAGAAGCAAGATGAGGTGAGGTGAGGTGAAGAATTAGGGACGTATATACCGGCACGCGAACAACAGTTTCATCAAAGACACGTTTTCTCTAAACCCGCGAACGTCATCATGGTTTTCCTATACATCAACACCGAGTAGGAGTGTTATCATCATCGTCAAATCGATTACACGCGGCCATATTTTTTTATTCGCGATTTTACCGCTGGAATTATTGGCGGTTAAAAAAAACTGTTGTTTTTTAAATTTCAATCAATTCGAACTAAAATTGAAAAAATTTTTTTTTATCGCGAGTGTGTGTGTGTGTGTGTGTGTGTGTATAAATATGTGTGTGTGTGTGTACATTAAGAACGAATGTGTTTTGTGTTATATCCCTTCTGTCATTTAAAATAACGAAATATTATTATATTATTATCTTTCGATTGTTCTGGAAATTATTTGAAAAAGAAGTTCGTTAAAAGAATTTATGTTTTTCTTCTTTCTCTCTCTCTCTCTCTCTCTCTAAGTTATCAAAACGTTTTTCGATTTAAATTTTAATTAGAAAAACAAGATCTTTTGTTTATTGTTCTAAATATGAGGAATAATTTATAATTATAATAATCAAATATATTTCAAAAGGGAATATCCTTTTTTTTATCGCTAAGGATGACGATTAAAAAATTACAATTACTACTTTTTTGCAACAGAGTTAGTTAATAAATTTTTTTTTTCCTTCCTTTTTAAAAACTATATTCGTATTGATATTATTAACACGATATTAACAACGAACCGTGAATTATTATAATTAGAAATTTTACTTAAATGAATGATAAAATTGGGATGATTGTTAACGATTACCTTGAAAAACGTCAAAAAACAAAAAAGAAACGGGCAACTATAGTAAAAAAACAAAAAAAGAAAAACAATTGAATTGATTTAAATAGTGAAGAAATATTTTCCAACGATTTGACAATTAAAAAGAGAGTAGTTATGATTAAAAACAACGAAGCGAAATAATATAATAAATAATAAAATTCGATGAAATAATTAGAAAAGAGAAAAGAAAAGAAAAGAAAATCTTGCCTACTTTACCGACGGAGTATAACCATTAACCTAGTTTATCGATAAAGCCCCATTGTACGCGAAATTAAAGCTCCAAATCTAGATAAGTATTATTTCATGGATATGAATTAAATTGACTGATATATTATCGTAGCGTGACTAATTTTTTGTGTATTCCGAAACACACACGCGAGTTTATATCTCATTTTCTTCATTCTTAAAATCCAAATTGAGACAAAAATAAAATAAAAAGAAATATCCAAAAATACATATACAAACACATTCACAGAGTAAAAAATTAAATCAGGAAACTATATAATTTATATAATAAAATTGTCTCGCGTGCTGTGCACAAATAATCCACGCGTGTCTTTTCCGCGTTCATCTGATCACTGTCACACATACACCCCACACACCCCACACACACACACACACACTGACAGACTGACAAAACAAAAACACTACGCACACACTTGTCATTTATTTCCGTTCGCGAATTGATATTGGTATCTTCGGTAATTTCGATTATTATTATCGAATCGAATTAAAGAGAAATCGCATTAAGACAATAGAATACGTTAAACCTTCTTTCCTCCCCACCACTCACCCGTTAATCAACCAACCGTTTCTCATCTGTCACCACTTCTCTTTTACTTCGTTTGTTCCTTCGTTCGTTGGTTCGTACGTTCGTTCGTTTCGTTTCGTTTCGTTCGTTCGTTCGTTCGTTCGTTCCTTTCGTTTCTAATTCGCGGTGTGTAAACGAAAACGTGTGTGCCCCTGTTATGTGTGTGTATTTGTTTTGTGTCATGTTTTCTGTTTAACGATCTTTACAAAACGACAAACGTGAATATTTGAAATATTAATGATCGTGGTCACAAAGTGAATTATTAATAATACTTAAATAAAATAAAAGAGACAGTTTTAATTTGACTGGATTTAATAAAGTCGATAACGCTGAAAATAAAATAAAATAAAAGAAAGATAAGATAAGAATAGAAAAGTAAGAGAAAAAAAAAAATAAATAAAGAAAGAAAGAAAGAAGAATAAGAAGAAGAAATTAAAAGATGGATGACCACAAAAGTAAAATCTTTTTCAACCGTTTGGAATTGAACGTATTTACGTTATTAGGGGCAATGTTCTTCGGTGGCATCGTCATATTTTTTGGTTACCTTTTCAGACGGTACGCCAGATACTGCGATGAATTGGATTCGATTAAAGGTAATCAATTCATTGTCGTCTCTGTCATCGATTGTTAAACAAAATAATAACAGAAATATTTCTCACAGTGTTATACATATATATATCTTTCTAACCCAATCATTTTTACAATATTTTACTCTATCATCGATAGTTAAACAAAATAATAACAGGTAGAAATATTTCTGACAGTGTATATATATATATATGTATATTTCTAACCCAATCGTTTTTATTTGACATTTTTGTCTCTGTTCCTTAAAACAACATACGCTGATGTATTTTAACGTTTAGGGAAAAATGAGTTTGCGTAGTTGTGCTTACGCTTTGATGACCGACCTCAATAACCCTAATTTTATGTTATTATACTTATCGTATCGAGATACTTCATAGAAAAACTATAAGAAAATTTTTGTAACGATTAAATACATCATATAATCTCTATTCTTGATTATTAATTTTATTTAAGATTAGGATTATAATTAATCGATTATATTTTATTCTTCAAATTAAACGCATTTTACGACCTCAACGCGACTAAAAAACGCGAGTGACCATTCTCGTGTGACCGATATGTCGAATGCGTTAAATTAATTACACATTGATCTAGTTTAAAAGTTATTTTCGGGGGGATGTCCTACATTTAGGTTACTTATCTAGGCCTTTCTTTTTTTCTCTCTCTCTTTCTCTTTCTAGGTTCATCTGAATAGGTTATTATGTATCTCTTTTTCTCTTTAAAAGAGAGGAGTGAGGGAATACTTGGTAGTCGGGAGCACGTGTCCGGCGTGCCGCTAATTTGCGTGATGGTCACTAGGGGCGTTGATGTCTGTCGTGCAAATGCGCTTTTAAATCTACTAACAAAGACTATTCACACAGTAGTCATCTAGATTTTGCGTGAAGTTTTACGCACTTGTAGATGTTGATTAATACTATTTATTACGACAAATAACTAAGCATAGTTGCTATTTTCCCAGATATAGGCTAATGAGATTTTAATAGGTGAACATACATATATACCTGTTCATTGCATCATTTATCATAAGTTGCCGGTAGCCTCATGGTTAAAGGCATAGATTTATAACCGCGGTATCGCAGGTTCGACTCTTCGTTGGATTTTCTTTTTTTTTTTCTATCTAAAAATTTTAAATATAAAATCGCCGAACACGGAAAACACTTCTAACTTTTATATTTCTCACAAACAAACGAAAAATGGTATATAGCTGAAACTGTGAACATATGTTCGGGACGAGTGTACGAATATAAGAAAAAAAAGAAAACGAAAATCGACTGTAAGGTTTCCAGCAAAATTCAAAAAGTTACCTTACTTTTTGATGACACCTCGTATATTAATATAAGCAAATGTAATTTCGCAAGCCCATTGTTTTTAATAAACCTTATCCTTAAATATTAAATTTTTAATTAATTATTCGTCTATTGTATTTAATTTGTTGTATCTTATTGTTGTTATTGTTATTGTTATTGTTACATCAACGATATATTATACATAATCGTCTTACTTTACTATTGTAAGTAAATTGCACGTTTGCATGTATAATTAATTTTTATAGTAATAATTATTCTCTCACGAGCTTTTTATTTTAGCATTGGAAGAAAACATAATTCAATGTCTTCATAAGTCTTCATAAATATTTAGATATGTTAAGATATGTTAAGATAAAAACAAAAACAAAAAATAAGACAAATTAACTAAATAAATAAAATATTAATTGTTGGAATTAATTCGTAACGTTTTACCAGAGATAGCGTGGATANTTATTATTTTTTAAATTATTCTTTGTTTCAAGTCAATTATTTTTTCTTCAAATTATTATTCGCTATAATATGATTGATTATTTCATTAATAATTATAGAATAATTATATTTATCGAATTTTACTGCACGCTTTTGCAAAAGGTATGCTCGCTTAATAAAATTCCTTGTTGAATAATGGAATAATTCATGTAAAATATATTCTTCACTCTCAGACATTTTATGGGTTATGGGGTTCGAGAGTTTAAAATGGTTGTGATAGGAGGAGAATAGGGACTTCTGACCTGGAACTGGAAACTATAGAACAGGATTGGATAATATATCTAGTATATGTATATATAGATATATATATATATATATATACTAGACTAGAATCCACTATTGGATTCTTCTAGGGTCAATATGTTCTAAAAAGGTCCCTCCCTTAAAATGATCAGATGAGAATTGTCCGGCATTGAATTCTTCAGGATCAGCCATTTTTACAGGATATTACTTTTTTTGTAATTTTTAATCAGTAACATTTATATTAAATTAATGTAAAACGTTTATTTATTATGAAATAATTGTTAACAATATATTTTTTACATACGTTAGAAAAATCAGACAAGATTTAATTTTTAATCACATTAAATAACATATTAAATTACAGTAATGTGTTAATTAACTATCAAATCAATTATTGAGACAGTGTATTTATTTCACCCGGCATTGAACTCTCCACCGTTGAACTCTCCAACATCGAACTCTGCAGCTTTTACGAAATTCCTTTCATTTCCAATCGATAATATTCATATTAAAAATTCCAATAATATATTAATTAACTATCTAAGTAATTGTTAACAATATATTACTTCGTTAAAAAATTATTATATCGTAATTTGATTATTAAATTATCTCCAAAACTTTTCATTTTTAATTTCAATAAACATTTTTAATAAAACTTGTAACGTTAGATTAATTTATGATTATTATTAAAATGAACAATTATTATTTAAATAATTATTAACAATGCGTTAAAAACTTCTGTTAAAGAAAAAAAATGTTAAATCTTATTGAATGAACATAAAATTATTTCCAAAATCTTTTTTATTTTGTACTTTTAAGTAAACATTTTTCATAAAATTGTTGTTTATACGTACTAATTAAAAATGTATTTTTGGTTTGATTTATTATCGTTGCAGATATTAAAGATGGTGACAAAAAGGTGGGAGTTGATCCGAGAAGTACGTTTGCCGATAAAACGGCATCCTTGGTTATCGGCAAACGTATTAAACATAAAAAACGTCGTGAAGTAATGCAAGAATTCTCTCATACTTGGGTTGCTGGTGCTTTGAAGGGTCACACCGGTACAATTTTCAACATGAATTTATCTAGCAACGGGAAACAGCTTGCATCTTGTGGCGAAGGTATGATTCCTTTTCTTTTTGTTAAATAAAATATTAGGTTGGTGGACAAAAAAAAAATATTTCGGATTTTCTTTCATTGAATTGTGACCAAATATTCGACACTTTTTTTCCATCAACCTAATATAATTATTCATTATACATCTCATTGTTATTCATTTTTTTGTCTGTTTTTTCTTTTTTATTTCATTCTTCGATTACGGTTTGTTTCAATAATATTTTTGTCTTTTTCTTACTAATTAAAGGAAAACAAAAATCCTTTAAATATTTCATTGATTAAAATTTTATCTGAAGAAGAAGAAGAAGAAGATGATGAAATAAAAAAGAAAATTTATGTTAACATTATAGTAATTTAAAACACACTTAAAATTTCTTAAATCGACAAAATGTAATAATCGTTTACCTAATACTTTTATTCGTTCATTTTATTGGTTATTTTTGATTTGAAATTTGCACGATTTTTTGAAGTTATAATATCATAGTAATTTAAAATACACTTAATTTTTCAAATAAACAAAATATAATAATCGTTTACCTAATACTTTTATTCCCCGATTTTTTATTTCGAATTACTGACGAACGGTAAAGAAAATATTTTTAATATACACATATATATTATTTGATAATAATTTTTACAAAAAAAAAAAATAAAAATAAAAATCCTAATCTCTACAAATTTATACCTCGAGAAGTCGACATTTTTGATATAAAAAAAAAAAAACATAAAAATATGAAATTATTTTTTATTTCATAAGGGTCACACGGTATGTTATCCAATATACCCATATCAACATAATCGTTAATAGCAATCATATTAAACCAAATCGTTACAAAATCATTAATTTAATCTTTTCTATGGGATCCTTCCTCACTACCCCGCCTTAACCGCCCACTCTCCTCAATTTTAAGTCACATTCAATATTTATAAATTTTTTAATTTTATAGGAAGTAAGGAATAAGCGAAATACAAAGATTATTATTATTATTATTATTTTTATAAATTTTAATACAAATTACAAATAAAAAACAAATGATTAATGAAAGAAAAAACACACGTGAGATAATTCAGTGATTTTCGAATTGATTTTATTATTATTATTATTAATTTTAAATAATATTATTCTTATTTAGTTTATTTCATTACTAAACAAATATACTTTTTCGAATATATATTCCTATTTAAAATAGTAAAAAAAGATAAAATACAATTGTATTTTTCCATGAATCAAATATTGGAATCTTATTGTTATCCACACAATGTGTTTGTAGATCTTTCAAAAAATGACTCAATAATTTCAAAGTCTTTTATGGAATGCTTGGAATTTCAAGGTGTATTGTAAAATAACATTTATTCATACTAAGCCTTCTTTTCTTTTTTTTTTCTATTTTGTTCACTTTTCGAGAAAAATCATTTTTTTTTAAACTTGACACAATACCCTTTCGCTAGTGCTACTTTTTTTAAACAAGGATGAAAAATCTTCTCAATATACCACCCTGCATATATTTTTATCAACATAGAAAATATATTATCTGTGTACATATATATAGGTATATATATGGTATGTATGTATGTGTGTATGCGTATGCGTGTGTATAGAAATAATTTATGAAATATAATAATGAGATTTGTGAAATAATTGATCGTCTCGTCGGCCTAATCTACGTGTTTTACACTCTCGAATGAACATATATTATCATACTAACAACAATTTCTATTATATAAGATGTTGAATATTATTATAAACAAAAATTAGGATAAAAAGAAAACAAAAATTAGTTGAGAGATACGCTGGTCTTACTTGTCATCGATTAACAAATATCTTTTGAAAAATATTCCTTTTTTATTTTAATATATAATCAATTTTAATTAATTTAATGAATATGTATTACACCATATTACTATATAAATATATAAATATATATATATATATATATATATATTTTTTTTTTAATTTTTATAATATATATTTTATTTACTATTATATAAATAAATATTAGAAATAAATATATTTTTATTAACAATATACTTATTTTATTTATCATCGTATAAATAAAATATATTATTTATGTACATATTTAATAAATTTAATATAATTAATTTAATAAATATGTGTTTGTGTGTGTGTGTATTACACATATTTTTATATATTTTTTTTATATTATATTTATTTTTTTTATTATTGTATAAATAAAATATATTATTATATTACATATATACATATTTAATAAATTAAATATTGGATTGGTGGAAAAAAATGTCAGATATATTCTTCCCATTGGATCGTGATAAAAAAATTCGAGATTTTTTTTTCCACCAATCCAATGTAATCAAATTTTTTTTTTTTATTAAATATGTATTATATATATATTATTACATATATATATATTATTACATATATATATATATTATTACATAAATATATATGTGTGTATATATATATTTAATCATCTTATCTGGGTCGTTGTCATTATTTCTTCTCTCGTGTTTCACGCTTCCTAGATGTTAAAGAGACCGTGTCGTGGTTGCTGCTGCACTCTTTTGAATTAACAAAAAGAATTGAAACAAAGAAAATAGAAAGAAAAAATTAAAAAACACAAAGGAAAGAAAAAAAAGGGAACCTTGACTTTGAATACTCGTTTCGTCAGATCTCTGAAACCTTTTTTACGACCTGATTTTGCCCTACTTTCTAGAAATCAACGGGTTTTATAGAAACTCGTTAGGAAAATTGTTAAATCTTTCATAAACTTTCCCGCGTTTAAATTGAAACAATTAATTAGAATAAAATTAAAAAAATTAAAAATAAGAGAGAGAGAGAGTGGGGGCTGGTTTTCTTACAAACAATTACAATTAATTTTTTTTCATATACAAATTCAGCAATTAACGAAATTAAATTAGTTTTATTTTTATGATAAAAAATAAAAAGAAGTAACAATCGGTGTGTTTCTTCGTCGACTTTACTTGGAATAAATCGTAGGGACGAGGATATTGAATTGGTGGTAGGGGGTTAGGGGGGAGTAGGGGAGGGGTGATAAATAATGGTGCATGCGCGTGTGATAAAAATTCAACAAAAAAGTGGACAATTAAAATAATGAGTTTTATGTAAAATTTGTTTTTATCTTTGACATAAAGATGGTAAGCTGCCGAAGGGGATGGAATCCATGGGTGGTGTGGCAACTGCAACATCTACAACTGCAACTGTACCTACAACTGCAAAAACAGGAGTAGCAGCAGCAGTAGCAACAGCAACAACTTCAACAACAACATCAACAACAGTACCATCAACAGTACCATCAACATCATCAACAATAAAAACAACAACAAAAACAACAATAACATCATCATCGTCGTCGTCGTCGACATCATTTACCAATTCATTTAATGGAAATAGAAATAAATATCTGCCATCGGATAGACGCTACAGTAATGATCGAAATGATTATCTAAATGAATATCGAAATAATCAAATGAACAAAACAATGAAAGAACATTATACACCACGTCCATCGTTTTTATGGTCTAACGAAAATGATCAGACAGTTTCTAATTGGACATCACCGCAACTGGTTAATAACAAAAATCAATATCAACAATTTTATATACCAGAATACAATCCTAATCAAAATCTGTGTAATTTGAATCATTATCAGCAGGAAGCTAGGAACGTCTACTTCCAGCAATTATATATGCAAATAATTACCATACAACAAATGTTCGGTAATAGTTTAATAACTAGTCAACAAAACAATTGGCAAAATCCTAATTATTATTATCAAAAATTACCTCAATTGCGAGAACAGATAATTGACGTTGGAATCAATTACCATACAACATTATTTGTTAACGGCATATCACCGTACTGGATGGAAGGAAGGGAACCTAGTAAAAAGACACACGGTTTTGTTCTAACTAAACGTGACGAATTTATCATAAACGATACTATTTTCGAATACGTTTTACGTACTTACGTACACCATCCGCTTTATTTAATAGAAGCCGGGTATCCCTGCATTTGGATATTCGATGCCAGATTTCAACAATTCGTTAACAATTTACACATACCGTTCGGTTATGCTATGATCGGTGGTTACAGTAGTGGTGGTGGCAATAACGGTGGACAACTAGCTACATTTGTTAACAAAAGCAATAAGATGAGTACGTATAAAGAAGAAAATTTTAAAAACAATAATGAACAACAGAAACGAAAACAAACACGTGATCTTGTAAGATCATCATCTTTCTCGTCGTCGTCAAGAAGAACATTCATCGATGATACGACAACTATGACCAGACAAAGGAGTAGTACGATATCAACCGTCAGTGAATTAAATACATTCGAGATAAGATGTAGCATGTGTTTGAAAGGATTTTATTTATATCGTGCCAACGGCGACTTAAACAAACAAGAAGTATGCGTACACCATCCGGGTGAATTAATATTTAATAATAAAAGCAAAGTTAAAACTTGGACATGCTGCAATAACCGTGCAAGCGTTTTAGGATGCAAAACCTATACTACGCATTTATGGAAGAACTTTAAGAAAAATTTTGCCAATTCTCAGATTGATTTTGTACGTACCAAACCTAGCGAAATACAATCAGCCAATCATATATACGGTATATACGGTATTGATTGCGAAATGGTTACAACCAAAGCTGGATTAGAATTGGCTAAAGTTAGTTTGGTCAATATTCATGGATACATCGTCTACAATGAATACGTTATACCAGGATCTGAAGTTATCGATTACAATACAAGATTCAGCGGAATAACTCCGGAAATATTGTCCAACGCTACAAAAACGCTTTCAATGGTCCAGCAAGATTTATTGGAATACATCAAAGCCGAAACTATACTCATCGGTCATGCACTTGAAAATGATCTGAAAGTTCTACGTATACTTCATTATACCTGCATAGACACAGCACTATTGTTCAAACATCCAGATGAATTACCATTCAGGCATAGTCTTAGGGCATTGAGTAAACGTTATTTACAAAAAATCATACAAGCTGGTTCGCACGACTCAGTCGAGGATACAACAGCTGCCATTAATTTAGTTTTATTTAAATTAAGAGACGACGGATTTTAATACTAAACTAAAATATTTTTCTTTGCCCTTTTTCATTCATATTTTATCCTTTTTATTTTTTTAAAAGTATTCTAGTTGTTTTTCTTTTTTTTGTTTGAAATTAACACGCGCATGACCATGCGAACAATTCGAATGATAATTTTTAATCATTGGTGTTAGAGAGGTAGCGATAAGATTTACATGCATAAGAATACAAGAAAAATATAGAGAGAAAGAGAGAATGAATCAATCAACAACGAAATCATTTTTATTCGATCATTATTTTTCCACGCATTAATTGTTTTCTATATTATTTTTTAAAGCATGAGTAGAGTATGTATGTATAATAATAATAATAATATTAATAGTTTTATATACATCGTGTGTATCTGTATGTATGTATGTAAGTATGCGTGTGTTTGTAAGAATATTTTACTTCTCTATTTTTACTTAAATTTTCCAATTCGAGTTAAAAATGGTTACCCCTACCTCATAATATATTTGTTTTGTAAATACTACTTTTTAGTCTCTCTCCTTCTCTCTCCCCATAAAAATCAAGTTTTGAATTGTTGGAAGTATTGCGAAGAAAAAAAAAATAAAAGAAAGAAAGAAAGAATATGAAGTAAACAATTGTATCGCATAAGAAAGGGAATTCGATTAGGTCTATTTTAAAATAAGATCCCATTCGTTCATTCTCTTCCATAATAATAATAATAATTAAAAAAAAAAGAAACCAAATCTGTGATACTTTTAATCTGTAATAATAGGAATAATAAGTCATTATTAATCAATCGTCGTTTTCCTTTCATTTTACGTTTTTTTTAGCAATAACGATGATTATTTAAGAAAAAAAAAATAAATAAATAAAACCATTTCGTGTCTGTAATTTTTTAATTATTTTTTTTTTTTTATACAACACCATAGTATTTTCCTATAACTTATTTAATATGTTTCTATTTAATTAATTATTTATTTAAACCGATGTCGTGTGTTTTCTTTACATCGCAGTATAGGTTTTTAATTTTTAATTAATTAACTTTTAAGTAGGCCAAATAAATAAAACGTCATTAATCAATAATAATATTCAATTAAATAAGAAAACAAAAATAAAAAGGAAAAAAAGTATTAACGTTCAAATGTAATTCATTAACAAAGAAAAGAAAAAGAAAAAGAAAAAAAAAAAAAAAAAATATGAAAATAGATTTTTTTAAATAAGATTTTCATTTAAAATTTCATTGACAAGAATTTCATACTGTTCTGGTATGAAATTTGCTACTTTATCTTACCTTTATGATAATTTTTTTATAATAATAATTAAAGATACATAAAACAATAGTAGTTGAAATAAAGATCTGTTAAATTATATTTGAACGTTGAGAATTTTTTTTCTTTGTAAATATAACAATCCAACGTAATAATTAATCGATAATTTATTTATAACGCGCCATTAAAACAATATAAAAATTAAATCCTATCTTCGATCATTAGATTATTATTATTATTTCAATTTATTATAATAAAACTAAACAATAACAACAACGTCCGATACATGGTGTTCTCAGTCTTAAATCGTCTTCTAAATTAATAATAAAAAGAATATATATTTATAAATTCATAATAAACGGTAAATATATGTATGTATATATATATACATTAACATATAATAATATGTATATATATACACATTAATGTAATTATTTTGTTTATAACAAATAAAATGTAATTTAAAGAAATTATTATGTTTAATGTAAAACGAAGATAATAATTAATTCATTTGTATTCTATAATCATTTTCAAGGTATTGTAAAATCGTTTTCTTCTTTTTTTTTTCTCCTCGTAATATATTAAGTGTAGTAAAAAGGTAATCCATCATTTTTAGCTAGAACTAAACGTAAAAACAATGGATCCATTATTTTCAGCTTGAAATAAACGTAAAAATAGTGGATTGCCTTTTACTACAACTAATATATGTATATATACATATTTTTTTGTCTTTTTTTTTTTTCTTAATTAATGATATATATAGGTATATAAATCATAAGATAATTTAATAAAATCATATCTGAAAAACACGAGACACCTTGTAAATAACGTTTATTTATGTATGTGTATGTATGTGTGTATATATATATACACACACATATAGTTTTTTTTTTCTTTTTTATATTTTTAATATAATTATAATGTTATATATATATATATATGTGTGTATATATATGTATATATATGAAAAGTAATAATAAAAATAGGTGGATATAAAAAAAAGAAGTACTTAAAATTAGGAACAAATTTTTTAACGTAATCGTTATTCAATGAAGAATCATTATCTTAAATATTATTAAATAATGCTGTTATATGTCATTTTATCTTGTAAATACTTTATCAAGTCATTTTCTTATTACTCGTTTTTCTTTTTTACAAATACACTACACACAACACGAGACAAACAGAAACCACGCGATTGGGGGAGATGCGATTAATTGTTAGGTTTATACTTTTTAAGATTTTCTTTTTCTATCATTTCTGTTTTTTTTTTTTTTTCGTAGTACACATCGTAGAAAGCTATCGCAAAAGTCGTTTTTTTCTACTCCCCTGCAAACCCCATAATGAAAAACCAAAGAAGCTTGAAAAATGTGATTCCAATATTTGCATATTTTGTTTAAAAATCGAAAGAAATTATCTGAATAATTTCTTTCGGTTTATTTATTTTTTTTTTCATTCTTTAATTTTTCATTTGTCAGGCGATATGTTGAATGTAAATTCTTATTTTTTTTCTTTTCTTTTTTTTTGGGCGATTAAAATGTGATTTAAGAAGAAATAAAAATGAAAGAAAATAATAAAAGGATTTAGCATTGTGAAAAAAAAATTGGAATTATTTACTACGACGAAAATAACAGAAGGAAATTTTTTTTTTTAACCCAACCACCGTTTGCTGAGGGAGAAAGTAAAAAAGCGACTTTTTTAGAAACAAAAAAAAAGGGAAAAAAACAAACACACACGCAACGTTGTATAAGAATTGAAATTGATAAATTTTAAAGGAAAAAAGGAAAAGGAAAAATAAACGAAAAAGATTAAAGGGAAAAGAAAAAGAAAACGTAAGAAAGAGTTGGAGGAAAAAAAAAAGAAATATACATAGGCAGTTCTTTTTTTTCTTCTTTTTTCTTTTCAATTTAATTTCTGACTCGAGAGGCTTTGACGAGATTACAAAAAAAAAATATATATATATATATATTAAATAATAATAATCATAATAAATAATAACGATAGTAAGTAATTCTGTTGTTGTAAAAAGAAAGAAAGGACAAAATCAAAAAAAAAAAAGAATCGTAAACACGCGCGCATAGTTTGGAAAAACATTTTCTTTTTTTATTGAAAAAGGAATTTTTTTTTTCGATGGGGTGTGCAGAGCTTATGATTTTATTATTTTTTTCTTTTACGAGATATCTCATCGATCTTTTCTTTCTTTCTTTTTTTTTTTAATTACTTCTTTCTTGTTTTCTTTTTTAAACAAAAATTTCGATTGAATTTTCAATTACATTAATTGCATTCATTAACTATGATAATAATAATAAGATCGAAATAGAGAGGGAAAAAGAATTTAAATAAAAAAGAAAGACGAGAAAAAGTAAATTCTTCGATTTTTATTTCTCGTTTTTTTATTTTTATTTTTATTTTTTTTTAACTAAAACGGAATAAATATATTTTTAGCGTTTAATTTTTTTTTTCCTTTTTCTTTTTCTATGTTCTTCTTTTTTTTTCTTTTCTTTCCTTTTTTCCTTTTATTTTTATAACAAAACACGAAAAATATGTTATTATTATTATTATATATATACATACGTATAAAATAAGAGAATTTGTAATAATAGTTGATTATTGAAAATAATAAATACAAAATTTTTTGCATTCTTTTGTATAAAAAAAAAAAATCAAAGAACAAAAACAATTGGTTTTTTCATTTATTCACAACCCCACACAGAAAAATTATGAAAATAATTATTTATATAAATATCTTCTTCTTCGGATTAGGAATGTTTCCTGTTTGTCTAAAGCCTCTGTTATTCAGTTTCTATTATTGTTGACTAATTGTTACCTTTCCATCTTTTCGGCAATCTTCCAATTGATCTTCTGCTGTAAAGCTTATTGTTTTCACATATATTGACTGATCGGTCTGGATTCATCCGATCCTACATATTCGTTCCAATCTTTCTTTCTTGTCTTTATCCATTTATTTATATTTTCAACGTTGCATCTTTGTCTTATGCAGCTGCTGTTTGCTTTATGTACTTTTGCGTTTTTTCGCGTTTTTTGCAAAAACTATTGCACTAATGCAAAATATCATTAAACATTTTTTCTAGACAATTTGATTATCTACAACTTTTATTTGAAATATTTTTTAATATTTTCAACTGTTTAGAAGATATTCTCAAAAAAGTGTATTTTTAGGGATTTTGCAATGTTTGCGGAACCTTTCCAGTAAAATGGCCACAATAATATTTTAGTATATTAATAATCTAGTATTTGCGCAACTCTTCCACTTTTTTTAGAGCTTTATTGACTGGACTATAATCCTAGTATCGTCCTTAATACTCTCATTTCGAAGTTGTTCATTTTTTGTTTAGTTTTTTTTAATATCTGCTCTTCTCACCGCTGCATAGCTTAATATTGATCTTATTATGGTTTTGCATATTTTGGTGATCTTACTTTTGGTGATCATATATTCGTTTTTCCCATATCATCTTTCTAAAGCATCCACTAACCTTTGCTAATTTTGTTATTTGGTTTCTGTTGTTAAATTTCTACTACCAGTAATTTGAATTATTACCCTGTTCTACGCAATCGTCTTCTATTTCTATCTTACATCGGCGTGAGTCTTTACTTATTACCATAAATTTTGTTTTTTCACCGGACAATGAGATTTCCATAATGAATTTTCTTTGCCGTAAGATGAAAGGTACGAAGTTGCCTCTGCAGATTGTCTTCACTGTCGACAATCGGTATGGGGCATCTTCCAAGTAACAAATTATAGTAATTTTTATAAATATAATATCATCCCCATATTTATTAGGCTATCAAGTATGAAATGGAGCAAATTTTCAATTCAATTATGTGCATTTTTTGCTTCATTTCATACTTGACACACCTAATATCAATTAATATGGAAACGCGATAATGTGCGATATTATAAACAAAATAAATAAAAACCGAATGAAAATAAATTTGTACAATACCCTGTATATAACAAAATTTATACAAGGTGACCTAAACTCTAGAATCGGTTTTAATAATCATTAAAAATTCAATGCACGTAGCGTTAACAACTCCCTCCACCCCACCCCATCCCACCCCACCACCGACCCAGTCACCTGTTTGTTTTTTTTCACCTCCTTGCTTTCCCCTTCCAAACGGCCCTATTTTTAAAAGAACACACTTGAATACGAAAGTATAATTTTTCTCCTTCAACGGTGAAGATAAAAAAGAAAGAAAAAAAAAAGGTGGCATCGGCAAAGTGTCCTTGAACGACAGTAGTATAGTACTCTAACAGAGTGAGAGATTAAAATTCGAGGTTTTTTTTTTTCTTTTTTAATATCGTATGCAAGATATCGTCTTCTCGTACTTATTTGGATTATGAATTCTCAAGATCATTTTATTTAACACGGGGTCAGGGATTAAAATATTAAAACAGGTTGCCCATATAAATGAAATCTTTCATGACCATAAACGTTCAATGCTGTACCTGGGGGAATTATAATGAATTCTTATTGTTAGTTACAGGATTTTGGATAGTTACAAATATTGTTAGTTACAGGCCATACCTACGGCCCATGTGTGTAGCAGGTGTAATCTTTTCATAAAATTGATCACAGAAATAATTGTAAAAAAAAAGAAAGTTTTCCTTTTCAAAATAAAATCCTTGGAAAGTATTAGATGGTCCCATAAATTTCTTCTTTAAATAAAGAATATGATTACTTTTATTTTATTTCTTTTTCCTTTTTTTTTTTTTACAAACTTTCACTTCCTTTTATTTATTTGTTCCCCTCAATTATCTTTTCACTATTATCCCGAACAAAATATTTTACCTGTTATTTTCTACCATTTAATGGTGCATTTATAATGGGAAATATTTTTCTAACATTTCTTTTCATATATCTTTCAAGAAATTCGTTTGAAAAAATCATTCGATTTTTTACCTTTGGAATAACCTGTTTTTATTCCTTTCAATTTTAAAATGTTCAAGAATGGGATTTGACAAACCATTCAAACTTAATTCTCTTTGTCAATGACTAGTTTTTGACTTTCTAAGTTTTCCTATTGTCCACCTTCGTTTTATGACTTGAAGAATAAAGAAATAATACCAATAAAGAAAACAGGTAGAGGAGTAGATATCTCTATTATAGGAGCTGAGAGGGGGCGAAGGAGGGAGAAAAGGAATTTAGAAAAGAATTCGAATTTTCAATATCTCAAACGTGTCGTAATTTTATAAAAACTGAATGATTGGCAGACACACGTGTTTCATTTTCGTTTGATTTCTCAATCGAATACTCCTCTGTCCCCCTCCAATCCGTCCTACCCATTATTTCCCCCACCATTTGGACAATCTAACATAAGAAAAACTCTGACACTTGTTGGCTTTTGCGTGGCGCACACACACACACACACACACACACACATATCGTCTTTAGAATATTGAAAAATTTAGAGGAGAGGTTTTACTCTAATCTTACAATTAGCAAATGTATATTAACAAATACTATTATTCTGTACATTTTGATTCTATGCTTGTAATAATAATTAAATTGTTTTGTTTATATCTATTAATAAATAATTATATTTATTTATTTTTTTTCATAAAAATACATTTTAATATTTTCTAATAGTACTATCGTGTTTTTTTGATAGTTTTATTTTAATTATTTTTAAATCTCAAATTAAAAAGAAGAAAAATAAATAAAGAGGAACGTTTAATAAAAGAAATACTCGAAGAAATGTGAAATTGTATTAACGTATAGAATTATTTTTTGTCAAAAAATATTATTCTTATATTTACAACAATTTTGTATACAAGTATAATTGTTAATACTTTATAACTCTCTCTCTTTCTCTTTCTCTTTCTCTTTCTCTTTCTCTTTCTCTTAAACGCCCTAATTAACGCTTTCACTTATCGTAAATGTATTTGAGAAAAATAACTATAAAATATCTTTTCTATTTTTACCCACACTAGTCAATTCCTATGTTTTATTTATTAGATATACATATGTGTACAGATAGGATATATAGATATAAATTACATATGTTCATATACACATTCAATTTATTAATCATCAGCGAAAGTGGTACTACATGTTCTCTTAACAACTTTCTAAGAAGATCTAATTTCACTCAACAACGTTGCTTAAGTCAAGGTTCAATGATTATTTTTTTGTTTCTTCTTCGTGCTTCAAAACTAACTTTATTGAGAAGAACTTTCATTCACCTTTTTTCAATCTTATTGAATTTTCATTTAAATATTATATTTAAATATACTCTTTTTTTTATATTAAATAATACTGAATTATACTAAAACTGACATATAAAATAATTTCCATTTCCTGTTTTATTCTGTTTTTCTTTTATCTTATCGTTCATTTATTATTTATTTATTACTTTTTTTATTTATTATTTATTTTATTTAATAAGAAAAAGAAAATAAAAAAGAAGGAATAAAATGTTATTTTGATTATATTTTTTGAAAAAAAATCAAACTCTCGTAAAATATGTCCCGTCATTTTTACTTTACAAGAATAAATTAATGAAATTCCATTAATCGAATTAGCCTGACAACGTAGACCACATTCCTGACCTCTCAAATTTTTTTCAAGGAGGTCGGAGCAACATCCTCTCAAAATACTAATTTGACTGGATTATTATTTTTTTTTATATTATTACAAATATTTTAACAAAATATAATTTTATAAAAGCTTGTGATTTAAAATTTAATTATATTATTTTTTAAATATATATTTTATAAATCACATTTAATTATAATTAATACTTATCAAATATATATTGTATATATCTATTTTGGTTTTTAATTTGACTATTTTGCCGTAAAGGTAAAAGAAAGATGACGTCTTCCAGTAACTTCGATTCAAATAATACCGCGCGTATTTGTGCATAAAATGTGTGTATGTGTGTATGTGTGTGTATGTGTGTGCTCCTAACCTATAAAAATATAATTTTTCGTTCCGTGTATAATTCGAACAAATAATCACATTTTCTTTTCAAATAAATAATTCCTAAGAAGTAATAACTAATTAAATAATTATTATATATTAATTATTATTAATAGTAATATATCGAATAAGAACGATAAAATGATAATCGATTAATCGAATGCGATCGATATTCGAGAATATATGACGTTCTGTTACAATTAAATGATAACTTCAGTCGTGTTAGTCGATTATATTCCGAACGTACAGCTGTTCGAGTTTAAATATAATTGCAAGTATTATTTATTATAAATAATATGATACATGTTACGAGTATTTATTTATAAACGTGTATTGTTTATAAACATTTAAAATTGTTCATCTCGTGAAATAAAAAAGAAAATAAGAAGAAAAGGTTATGAAAAATGAGTTGAGTAGTAAAAGTGTGGTTACTTTTTTTTCCTATGATTAAAAAGGTTCGTTGAGAATATCTTTTTATTTCAATCAGATTAATCTCATTTAAATAAATATCATTGACGTTATCTTATTATTTGCAGCTCACATTGTTAAAATTCTAAACATTTAATATATACACACAAATATCTATATATATATATATATATATATATATATATATATATATATACATATATACACACACATACATATACATACAAAATACTCAATAGAAAGAAAATAAAACACGTGAGAATATGTCAAGTTACGGTAATAGTAGTCAATTACCAATACCACCGCGATGGCTTCATTGTCCAAGAAAAGCTATCAAATTGGTAAGAAATAAATTTTTAGCGTTTAAGACACCATTATCGGCGTCATACGCTAACAACCTTCCGGAAGAAAATTTGTTTACGATAGATATGCTTTTTGCTTCATTGAAAAATGAAAAAATTAAACTCGGTCTATGGATTGATTTGACTAATACTACAAGATTCTACGATAAGAAGAACGTCGAAGCACACGGATGTAGATACATCAAATTGCAATGCAAAGGACACGACGAAAGACCGTCCAACGAACAAACACATTTCTTCATACAAATTTGCAATCAATTTATAACGCATAATCCATTGGACGTAATTGGTATTCATTGTACGCACGGATTCAACAGAACTGGATTTTTAATAATCAGTTATTTGGTCGAAATGGATTGGGCTAGCGTAGATGCCGGTTTGGCTGAATTTGCCGCAGCACGACCTCCTGGTATTTACAAGGCTGATTATATTAAAGAATTGTATAGTCGATATGACGATGAAGACGATGCACCTAATCCACCTCCAAGACCAGCATGGTGTTTAGAATATGATGACTCTAATGTTGAAGATAACGACGAAGGATCTAGTTCGGATAGTAGTTCGGATAGTGGTTCGTGCGACATAGAAACCAAGAGAAGAAGAAAAGAATTCATTAACAAAAATCCTGTATTTATGGCTGGCGTTTCGGGAGTAAAACCAATCTTGGATCAAAAGAAATTATCCAGCATACAAAAACACGTTCAAGAAATATGTTCTTGGGAGTCATCAGGATTCCCAGGCTCTCAACCAGTATCAATGGATTTAGAAAATATTAGATTATTGCACGAAAAACCTTACAGGGTATCATGGAAAGCCGATGGAACTAGGTTCGCTTAATAAAATATTTATATTTATTTCTTATATTAATACCAATGAAAAATATATTTTTTCTTCTTTTTTTAAATTTGAAAATAATTTTATTGTATTTGCGTAGGTATATGATGTTGATACAAGCCAATCGTGAGGTATACTTTATAGATAGAGAAAATAGTGTTTTCCTCGTGGATGGTCTAACTTTTCCTCATCCGCAAGATCTATCCAAATGTCTTAAAGATACCCTTTTAGATGGGGTAAGATATTTTACATTATAAAGCATAAGCCTAAAGAGAACCTAATTTGATTATTTCTAATAATTTATTTTTTTTTTTGAATAAAAAATAAGTACAGATTTAGCGTACATTCAGTTTACAATACTGGCAAAAGATTAATGTAACAGTTTAAAAATAATCAAGTATTAGGTTCTTAATTATATTCTATTTTATTATTAATATTATTTTCTTTTTCTTCTTTTTTTTATAGGAAATGGTAATTGACAAAGTACGCGATAAAGAATATGCTAGGTATTTAGTATATGATGTAGTTATGTTTGATGGGGAAGATGTTAGTAAATTACCTTTTCATCCTGATCGATACGAAATTATTGAAAAAGAAATAATAAAAAGTAGGCATAGAGCACTGAGCGAAGGAAGAATAAAAAGAGAACAAGAACCATTTTCGGTTAGATTGAAACACTTTTGGCACGTTGTTCAAGCGGCTAATTTACTTGGTGAAAAATTTGCTAAAAATTTATCGCACGAACCGGACGGATTAATATTCCAACCGTCCAAAGAACCGTATTGTCCTGGACCATGTCCTGAAATATTAAAATGGAAACCCTTATCTTTGAATTCCGTTGATTTCAAATTAAAAATTGTCACAGAGACTGGAGTTGGTATATTACCACGTAAAGTTGGTAAGCTTTTTGTTGGTGGTTCTAATTTTCCTTATGGTCAAATAAAATTTACTAAACAAATAAAGGATTTAAATAATGCCATTATCGAATGTAAATTGGAAAACGGTCAATGGGTGTTCATGCGAACTAGAACCGATAAATCGTTTCCTAATTCGAAACATACAGCTGATGCTGTAATCGAAAGTATTAGAAGACCTGTTAAAACTACTTATCTTTTGGAATACATTGAGAAGCATAAATTTATAGAAGACGATTCTGAACTTATGCCGCCACCTAAAAAGAGACCTAAATTTTAATAATAATTTGTACTTATACTATAATTAATCAATATCGTTACCAACTTTTACGAATATGTATTCCTATACTTTTGAAATTAAGTAATATTAGCATGAGAGTTGCTAGATAACTTGCAAAAAGATATATGTGAAAAGATAAGAAACTAAAAGGGAAAAAAAAAAGAAACATCCAACATTATTAGCCGTTCGAGCACGGACACGTTCCTTGTTAAAAAAAAAAAAAGAAAAATACCAAAAAATGGTTATTTACACTTTCATAATAGCGCCATTTGTTGTTATAGAAATATAATATTACTTTTCGTCTTATAATCTGTAGGCCCCTCTCTCCTACTTTCCCCTATTATGGAATAACATTTCTTATTGTAGATAACAATTGAAGAAAATATTCTTTTAATCATGCTTTTTAAAGATTTTTTTTGATGAATTAAATTAGTTGAGAAAAGGACAATTGCGCTTGTCCGCGCTCTAATAGTTAAAATTATTCATTGTTATTTTAGTTCTTATATTATATCATTGTATATTTGAAATCATCCTATACTGAATAAAAAAAAAAAAAAAAAAAACTTTTATATAAAACAACCGTCTATGCATTTTTATTTCCTACCTTTAATCCTTACGATATTACCATACGTAATTACTTTAATAAAATATTTTGTATATATATATACATATAAAATATTTTGTTAAATTTAAAATGTATGATTTTGGTAAATTGAAAATTATTAATCGTCGTATAAATTTGTTCATTTACAGATGCCGTGTTTATATGGTGTACTAAAAATCTAGCATCTAAAGCAAGAAAATCTTTACGCATTAATTTAGAATACGATTATGCTATAATGGTAAGATGGTCACCCGATGGAAAAGCATTTATTGTACATAAGGCTGTACAAAATATTATAGAGGTTTATAAAGTATCTAAAAAAATGGATGGTTTTATAGGATCGGCAACCAAAGTTCTTGAATTTCCGCAGGTATGTATATATATATATTCGTCAATTACAAATACATGTTATTTATTTATTTATTTATTTTTTGTTTTAGAAACATATTGCAAATCCTGTCGGTTTGGATATCGCCTGTACCGGACGTTACATAATTAGTTGTAGCGAAGACAATGATTTAATAATATGGGATTTAAAGGGTCAACCACTTACAACGATAGAACTCAAATTGGGATCCACTCATAGAGCTCGTATATCACCATGTGGACGTTTTGTAACAACTTCAGGTTTTCTACAATAACTCTTTAGATTATTATTTTAATAAGAAATAGAACAAATATATTAAATAACATTAATTTCAATAAAATATATATATATATATATATATATATGTTACATAGGGTTTACACCTGACGTAAATGTATGGGAAGTAGTATTTAGTAAATCAGGAGAATTTAAACAGGTGTCTAAAGCTTTTGATCTTACTGGACATTCTTCTGGAGTTTACGACGTCAACTATAATGCAGATACTAGTCGTATGGCTACTTTATCTAAAGATGGAACGTATCGTTACTATAACACTAAAAGTAATCTATTAAAATACTTTTTTTTTTTTAAATCTTATATATATAATATCCAATTATATATATTAGATATATTAATTAATTTATTATATTCCAGTTGAATTTGAAAAAGGAGAAGATCCTCATGTACTTATGACAGGTGTATGGGATGTTACGACGCCAGCTAATATCGCTGTTTCGCCTAATGGAGAAGTTTTAGTAATAACGCATGGTTCATCTCTTAGCTTTTATAACATCATTACTGGTTCATTGGACAATACTATTAGAGATATTTTTTCTAGTAAGTATTATACATAATAAATACATTTTCTTATATATATATTAATACTTATGATACAATTATGTTATTAGCTGATATAATTATAAATATATTAAAATAATTACATAAATTTTTTGAAAACATTAATCAATGAAAAATATCAAAGGATGACCATAGTCATTGTAATCATATCAAAAGTGTTAATATCTATTATATTTTAAATATATATATTGTTATCATATTTTTATATAGATCCCATAACTTGTGTTATTTTCGACGCATTGGGAGAATACGTTTTGGTTTCCGGCGATAAGCATATTAAAATATTCCACAACGTAACTGGCTATCGTGCAGCCATAACTTCTGCTAAATGTAAACTCAAGCAGAGACAAACGTCGGCTACTAAAGAACGGCTAGAAAAAATAATAACCGACTCTAAGAGATTTCTTCAAGATATTGGAGAAGAATGTTCCGAATGACACCATCAACAATTATATTTGCAAATGTTTCTGTTCCTATAAACTGAAATGTTTTTATATCTTCTTATAAATATTCTATTCAAAGGGGAAACAAAAAATAATAAAAAGAAAAAAAAAAAGAATTGTTTATACCATAATTTTTCATGTATTGGAATAAAATATATTATACAAATTTATTCTAACATAAAGAACTTTTATATATCAATCCTCTTAGTTATGTTAAAACAATTACTTTATCCTTATTTCTTTCTATCTTGAGTATTATTATTATTATTTACTATTAAGACGAAATTATTTTTTATTATTAATTAAAAACTGTACAATTAAAAAAATAATGATTTGTGATTCACAATGTATCTATGAAACAAGAACCATGAAACGCATTTGACTTATCGATTCGATAACTAATCATTGTAATTAGTATCATCAAAACCGTGATTATCATAATTGTCTATCTTGACCAATGATTGATCGTAATATTACATTCATAAAAAAATTATTATGCAATTAGAATTAAAAAAAGTTTTACAGAAAATTGGCTATAGGCATATCTATCAATTTTTGTGAATATATTCACTGCATAGTAAAACCCATGATCTCACGGCAAACGCCGCCGTGATAGAAAAATATATATACACACGGCCACCTGTGCCAGGTAAAAAAAGGAATTAATAAATAAATATAAGATTTGATTTAAAAGAAAAAAAATCACAGAGAAATGTGAATGGGATTGTAGACGTGGAGTATTTTTTTCTTCATATTTCTCAACACGAGAAGCCTACGAGATGCAACCAACGCAAGAGTGGCTTGATGTTCACTTCTTAAAATTTGATAATTAGCTCTAAGACTGATACGTCTTAAATTACTCGGTGGGACAGGTCGACCGCCAGCGAATGCAAATCTGGAAAATCAATATTAAATATTTAAATAATTATTTAAATGATTATTAAAATGATATTATAAAATACTTAACAGCACCTTATTTCTTTTCTCGGTCCTTTTAAAGTAGAATCTGGAAACGCCGATTGTCTGTCCCACAATATTTTAGTATTAACTGGTCTTACTTTAGCATATTTGATTTTACTTTTCAAAATAATCGGAAGCGTCGGTGTTTTTTTATATTCGCTTGAATCGATATTATATTTAATAGGTAAATAAGGTAACAAAGAATCCCCGTAATGTTCTATTATACTTGACAAATCCAAACCATGAACACCGGATTTTAATAAAGCGCAAACTGCCAACTGTAACAAAAATATTACTCATATATATACATATATATATATATATATATAATTATACAAATATTAATATGAATGAATATTTACTGCCATGCATTGCCAAATAACGGAGCCTGGTGGTGCAGATTTTAAAATATTGTCTATAAAAAGTGGCGAATCTTTATCGGATTGAAAGAAAAGTAAAGGTTGTATGCTTGCTAATAATTCCCTGGCCATAGTTCTTTTTTTAATTACTTCATTGTCCTCTTTCTCGTCTTTAAGAAGTATATCTTCCAATGTTGGAATGTATCTGTAATTAATATATATTATTTTTATTATTCACAATATATATACAAGATGTTCTGAAGGTTCAGTGACCAAACTGCGGGAACATATTCTACAGCACTACTAACAGAACATAATATAATATATCCTTTCTTATTTTCATCTATAGAATATGCTCCTAACAGTTTAACTGATAAATCTCGGAACACCGTACACACTCTGTTTATATTTATTTATTTTGTAAGTAATATAATTACTTATTAGCAACGGATGGCCAACGAAGCATCAATTTTAATACACATTCCTTAAACAATGCTTCCAGATTAAGATTTATAAAACTTTGTCCAAGAAGTAATTCTAATAACAATTCGGTTAATTTATCTACCTGAAATATTTCATAGATCGTTAAATAATCTAATAATACACGTAAATATAATTATTTAAGATAATTTATAAAATTTTGAAATAAAATTAATACCGATGTTAAGTAATACGGATAAACAGCTTCACTGTTACTGGCAATGGCGATAATAAGTTGACAAGTGCGCGTCGATACTCTGGTATATTGCGCGTTGTTAGAAATAACCATAGATCTTGCAATAGACATCAATCTATCTATAACACCTTCTCCACCTAAACATGGATTGGTAGCACAATCGTTGACCAATACCTATGATATCAAAAAAAAAAGTAAATATTTCCAATAACAATTATAACATACGTGGAAATAAAATATCCTACCTGAAAAGTCTTTTGGGAACCATTGAACAACGTTTTCAAAGCACGTTTAGCATAATTGTAACGAGCCTCGGTTAATTTTACATCGCATACTTCCATCTCTAAAGAAAAAAAATATATGAATAATAGAAATAAAATAATATGAAATAAAAAATATTTACTTTTAAGTATATTAAAAAAAACATTTACCTTGTATAAAAGGTACATTGTCTTGGGATAGATTAACAGCTTCATTAACTTTATCGATCAAGTTAATGACACGTTCATTAGGTACAAATACTTTGGCTTCTGAATGATATTCTGACATCGTATCGGGTGCACCCAAAATAGGATCTACGTTGCACAAATTGGTTAGTACTGAGTTTACATCATTGGATGTTAAACATTTTCTTCTACTGTGTTTCAATCTTGTAATACATTTCTAAAATGAACATATATGAAATAAATGTTATCGATAAGATCCCTGTAAACTTTAATAATAAATAATAAATAATAAATATCTATATATATACATACGTGTAAAATTTCTCTTAATCTATAAGAAGCATCCTCTGCTAATCTTCGCAAAATTGAATCTGACAACGGATGCATTCCCAATTCTTCTCCGATAGCAGAAATCCATTCCGTACTAAGTACAGCATATCTTCTAGTATTATTATCATTCGTCATACTGTTAACACTAGTTTCTCCATTATTACCGACAAACGAATTATTATAACTCGATACATTTTGCGTTGGCAATATTTCCTTCATGATTTATTAACAACTTTTCACGTTTTAATAAAACTCTGTGAAATAATCGTATGTGATTATAATGACAGGTGAAACACAAACAAAAATAATAATCATGAAATACATTTAACAAACCTAACCTCTCTACTCTCGATTTATTATGGATAGTGTTGGGTTGTGTTAAGCATATCTGTGGGTGACATGCACACACAACATGCGCTCGTTCACCTTCCTTTCAGCCCGTGAAGCACCAATGAAAACAGATGCTGAGAGTTCAAGACTGCAGCAACGCGGTGGCTCTCGTGCCAGGTATAGTCCAGTCAAATTAGCTTTATTTTGTGCTCAAAATGGATGTTGCTCCAAACCGAGTGCAAACAAAATTAAAAGGTCCGGAATTTAGTCTACATTAAGAGGTGCATAATGCACTCGAAGTGTGCATTTTTATTAACAAATCAAAATGTGAAAAAAACTGCGGAAAAATCGTGTTTTCCCGTAAATCTTGGCTTATATCTCGGAAACTAATAGTTTTTGGTAAAAAATTTACTCAAAATAATTTGTTCCTTATGAAATTTACTTTAAAGTGGAAAAAGTGCAATATGCCAAATTACAATAGTTTTCCTGCGAATGGGTATGCATTAAAAATACACACGATTTTCAGCAAGTGCATCATGCACCTCTTAATGTAGACCACATTATGGACCTTTTAAATTTTTTACACTCGGTTTGGAGCAACATCCTGTTAAAGTGCTAATTTGACTGGACTATATCACTACTATCTGCGTTTTTTTACACCAAGTGAATAAATATCTGTGCCACATTATGGCCTAATATTCATTTAAATGATAATTTTTTACTTATCTTGTTTTCTTTATTTTATTTTATTTTATTTTATTTTATTTTATTTTATTTTACAATATTCAGTGAGATTATAGATAAAATGTGATAAATCAGAAACGAATCGTTAGATGATTTAATTAAAGACAACTTTCGTTCAATGATTTTCTAATTAGTTGCATTTTCAATCTGTATATATATATAGTGTAATCATTTTATCCTTCAGATGATTTAATTAATTATGGATAAAACAGAGAAAAGAATAGGTGTTTGATATGAAACAAGAAACTATATTTCTAATAGAAACAAATTTATTTACGTTTAAAAAGTTGAGACACGATTGTATATTAGAAAAGAAAAAAAAAAATACTCGAGTGTTTGAAAAATAAACCAAAAGAAAATATCGGTAACTAGCCCAGGAGTTATTGATTATGCATCACTGTGAAATAATTCCGACACTTAATCATATTTTAAGATCCTTTTCAGTTCTAGGGAAGCAACGAAAGTTATTCGTGTGAATTATGAACGCGTATCATACAATATCCGGTTGAAAAAATTGTACAACGTTACGATTACCTATCAGAATTTATTTTTATTAAAAATCATTCATGTAATATGTTTCACACTAGACCCTACCAAGCCTAGCTCAAACGTTAGAAAGGTTAAAAATTATGGTCAGCTTACGTTTAGATGTACTTTGTCCTTATATCCATCGGTGCAGGTATCCATATATGTATATATCACTTTTTAGCACTACACATACTCGCTCACATATACACATCATTTGCATAGGAAATAAACATGAACACGCACACGCGACGCGAAATAAATGATATACTTTAAATAATATCTTTATTATTCCTTCCGATGCTCGAAGAAGACTAACAATTATTATGAAAAGTAGTTACGAATACATTCGACAGGTGCCGAACATACACAAAGGTCAATAAAGAATCTAACGACGAAATGACAACGTTTGGTTGTCGACACATGTCGAGTGACGGAGAGAGGCGAACGTAAACAAAAGATTGAACGCTCAACTAAGTCGGTAGTTAAGGAATGTTTTTCTATGTGTATTTCATATATTACGAATTTCCTAGAATTCATCGAGAGATATAAACAATACCGATGTTGAGAGCTCGTTTGACTCGGACGTACACCTTCGCCTATCTTTCTCTCAATACATTCAGTACGTATGGGATTGTTATGTTTTTGTACAGCTGACCTACTTTTGTATCGTTGACCTACTTTTCTATCGCTGACCTATTTTTCTTACTAGTAACCTACTTTTGAACAGCTCTTTTCTATTTCTAATGATTGATTTTTATTTTTATTTCTTTATATTTAGATAATTAATAAGTATACGTACGTACGTGTGGATTATATTTAATTAAAAATTATTACAAAATAATTGTTTGGTGCATCTGAAATTGTTGAAAATGTTTATTTTTTTTAACATTTTTTTAAACGATCTCTATAAGGCTATCCAGGAAACAAACGTAGAGGTTTACTGATTAGTCCAGTCAAATTAGCTTGATTTTGGACTCAAAATGAATGTTCTTTTGAAGAGGTTACATCATATATCTTTACAATCGTATTTTTATCATTAGATTTTTGTTATCTTCGACGATAAAAGATAACTAGTAACGACGATAGTCGACCATTATGACTCAGCCATACGTCAGAGATAAAAATTCGATATTGATTCAAAACAAAAACAATATTTATGTATTAAATTAAACGAAAACATTAATCAATCTATCGTCTCGTATTAATAAAATATTTATATCATTTATCAATAGCACCTTTGTAATCTAAGATAATCTTATTTAAAATACCTTTCTTTTCAAGGTGTTTGATTAGAAAGAAAGAAAAATAAATAAATAAATAAATGATTGCCATTATTATTTCCGTTATTTTTATTTCCGTTATTTATATAATCCGAAGAAGAAAAAGAAATTAAAAAAAAAGCAAATATTAAAACAAAATTTAATTATCGACTTATCCTTTAGTTTTATATTTTCCATATCGATAAAACAGTTTTTAATCGAAGTATAGAAAAATAAGTTATCGATATAATTCGATAGATGTCGCTGAGATCAATTGGAGGACATCTTGTTGTCCTTGTCTTGCTCGTTAATAAAACCACGTATTTCGTTCTTGTTTAACTAAATACTAAACGCTCATTGGTAGTTAAATAGCCAATAAGAATTTAGAACGAGATATACGCACAGAAAATATTCACTGACGTGTACCCCCCTGAAAAGAATAAGTGTTTCTTCAGCGATTCGTGATATCGTTCTTTATTCGCATCAAATTACGGAGGACAACTTTACGACGTGTAATCCAGTGGTGATTATAATCAAATATAAGAGCTAGAAGAGTGACTTGTAATAATAAAAAAAGAAGTAATAAGATTTAATTATGGCGGCGATATTCAATACTTTCGTTAATTCCTTCAGCAACAGATTGTAAGTAAAAATTCGTTAAAGAGAGGGAGAGAACGAGAATGTGTCTGATTCATTTTAAAAATTAAGATAAACCGAGATAAATTTTATAATAATATACCAAATACGCCCTTCTCTCTCTCTCTCTTTTTAACTACTAACATTACAATCCATAAAATATGCAAATTTGGATAAAAAGTAATCAGCAATTCATTCTCGTTTGCTTTTTAAGAATATAGTTTCGATGATGTAAGCATATTTTCTTTTTCTTTGTTTTTTTTTTTCTCACTATTCCTCCCCACCCACCCCTTGTAATTCTAATTATATATCGTTATTACGTTTTTCTACGCACACACACACATACGCGCGCGCGCGCGTGCGTTTAAAAATTATTTGTAATAAAACATAATATAATACTACTTACTTGTGTGTATAAGGATATAAAATATCTTATCTTTAATCTTCTTACCAAATTATCTATTTTATATTATCCACTTGGAATATAATATTCGATAAAGTTAAAAAAAAGTCATAATTTCATTTCCGTTAGATTTTTCAAAATCATAATATTATGGTTATATATATATTTTTAAATTATTTTTATCAAAATGTAAATATTATTTTGCCCTTTAATTGGGGCTTGTCATTATATTTAATAGTTAAATGCTGATATAACATGCACACACACACACACACTTATACATATATTTTAACAGATATCATTATAGGTGATAAACGACACACAGTTTTATCAACATCTCTTTCATTTTTATTTTTTAGGGACGAACCTGTTAGAAAACATTTAAAAAATGTTTACGGTTGTTTATCCATGTCAACGATATCAGCCGCGGTAGGAGCTTACGTTGACATGTACACGAACATCTTACAGGCTAATTTACTTACAAGTTTGGCTACTTTTGGATTATTATTCGCTTTGTTAAGTGTACCGGATAATGGGAAAAATCATAAACAGCGTCTTGGTTATCTCTTAGGATTTGCATTCTTAACCGGATTAGGACTTGGTCCTTTACTTGAAATGGTCATCAATATCGACCCATCAATAGTTGTCACCGCTTTAGTAGGTCAGTTAAATAATAAATATATATTATTATTAATTTTCCTTGTCGTGTAATTTAAAAGATTTAACTAATTCATGTGAATTAACTTTTGTGTAACGTTAACAGGAACCACCCTTCTGTTCGTGTCGTTCAGTATTTCAGCATTATTGGCTAGACGAGGTCATTGGTTGTACCTAGGCGGAATAATATTTAGCATGCTAAATATTATGTTCTTGACATTCATCGTCAATATATTCTTACGCTCCCAACTTATTTACCAAGCCCACCTTTATCTTGGATTTTTCTTAATGTGCGGCTTTATCATTTATGACACGCAATTGATCATTGAAAAACATCATATGGGTAACAAAGATTTCATTGCGCATTCTTTGGACCTGTTCATGGATTTCATCGGCGTGTTCCGTCACTTGCTCGTGATTCTCGCACAAAAGGTAAGAAGAAAAATATAAATAATAATAATGATTATTTAAATTAATACGATTTTTGTATAATCTTTCTTTGATTAGATTTTAATATTTAATTTGTTTTTTTGTCTATTCGTAGGAAGTTTCCAAGGAACAACAACGTAAACGTAAGGATTAAAAATAAGAAAAAAGAAGAAAAAAAAAGACAAGAATTGAAGAACGTTCAATAAGTGCAAAACAAAAAAAAAAGAAACATCGTTGCATAAGAAGTAAAAAATCCATAATCCTAGAGGTCTTCATCTAAAATAAAAATAAAAAAAACCAAAAAAAAAACAAAAATCCATAAATAGATAAATACCATAGATTTTATACTGTTGGATAAATTGCTTAAGTTTTCCTTTTTATTTTTCTTCTTCTCTCTCTTCTTTCTTTTTATTTCCTAATGATGATAAAAATCAAAATAATACCAATCGAGGAGTTAATATTTTAATATATTATACGTATAACAATACACAACTTATTTTAATTTTAATTGAAAGAAAACAAAAATTTATCAAGAGGACCACTTTTATCAGAGTTACAACAAAAAAAAAGAAAAAAACGTAAAAAATATTATAATCAAAAAAAAAATTCATTACGAGCATTATTATTGTGCGTTGTACATTATTGGATGTAGTAGGAGGAGAAGATGGTAGTGGGAGGTTCGGTGTCCTACTAACGCTCTTTTAACAACCGCAACTCGCTCTATGTTTGTTCTAACTTTCTTTTCTCGACATGCTTGTAGAAAGTTAAAATTCTTAAAATAGAGACTTGTATACCCATTTCTCTTCGTTTCTCTCTCTTTTTTTTTTTTTTAATTCTTCATATACATATATATATATATATATATATATATGTATGTATGAATATTATTATAATTTCAATATTAAGATTGGGAAAAGCATATTCATTGGTATAAGATCTATGATAGTTGAAAAAAACATTTACAATACATGACATGGTTACCGTATTTACACATACATATACACATATTAACACGAAACATAAGTATATATATATATAGTTAATAATTAAAAAAACAACAACAAGAAAAAAAACCAGAAAAATAAATTACATAAAGCTATATTTACTACGAAGAGCAAAAAAAAGAAAAGAAAAGTTAAATGATTAGTGCTCGTTTAATACTTTAAAGAACTTAGAGAAATGTTATATATATATAACATTCCAGTTGATATATATATATTTATATCAACCGGTTAAAATGGTATACAACAATGTAATTAATTTGGGTCATCGATATTGTCACTTCCTTCTATGAATTATATAAACATTTTCTGTATTTAGATTTATACAAGGGAATATGTAAATGCATATATATATATATATGTATATATATATAAATTTATTGTATATTTTTAACTTTCAATAAAACAAATTTTCCGAGTTTTCATTTACAGAGTTTTTTTTTCCTCTGCTATTATTATTATTTTTATCATTATTTCGGTATGTATATAATTAAATCTTTTTTAATTATTAAACGTCACTATAAGTATTTTATAACATTTTAAAAATCATAAAACACTAATTAGAAAATGCACATTAATTATATGCAATATTCTAAATCAAAGTTACAGAATTAGTATTTTGAAATGCATTACGGCTGTAATTATGAAATATCATGCAATATCTTAACACATTGACAGCCAGCCGGTGACCTAAGAGACATTTAAAGCTTGAGCACTGGCAACGTATCGGCTACTTAAATCCCAAATGCCGGCCTTCTTATTCGCTTGTTTCTGATCACTGAAAAAAAATAAAGAAATCCGTGTTTTCGCGGGACTGGCTATCAATGTGTTAAAGAATAAATTTATCATCGTTATGATTAACAATAATAAAGACTTGCATCATCACCTGTAAGTTTGTACTTTAATCTTACAACCTTTGAAATCTTTTCTATCGTATCTTCCCCTCTTAATGATTCTGAGAATCTTATTTTCAACACCTGTGTCTTTTAAAAATGTTTTTTTATTTTTTTTTAAACGAAATTTATTTTGACAAATAAGTCCGATAGTTTCAAAGTGTAAAATTAAATACACCAATATATTTTAAATTAAGAATTTAAAAATTAAAAGATATTTGTTATACGTTTTCTTTTTTTCTTTTTTTTTTTCTTTTTTTGTATACTTTATTTATTTATTTTTTTTTTTAATATTTTACTAGACTCTAATGCCTTATTTATTAAAAGTTAACTTTACATGGAAGGTTATTATTATTTGCAAGAAATGTAAATCGTAGAGATGTGTGTAGTCTCATCACATAATCCTCTTCTTCTTCTTCTTCTTCTTTAGTGAATATAAAAACTATGTGACAAAACTGAATGATAATGACGGAGTATAACACATGAAAATTCTTGTTTCAAGAAATAATGTACACGCGACTCGATAAGAGCGTGTACAAAATATTTATATAATGTGTATACGTATGTGTATGTGTTTGTGGTGTGTGTGTATTTGAGTTTTTGTCCATATTTATGTACGTGTATAGACTTGTTGGTTGTATTGAAACAACACGCATTTCAAATTAATAGGTGAATATAAATTTAATACGGTCGTTGACGGTCTCTGTCTCTATCTCCGCGTCTGAAATAAAATAAAAACGTGCACATATATATTTTTAAATATATCATAATTTCGAGATTATAAATATAATAAAAGTTGTAAAGACTATGGATAAAAATAAAATAAAAAAAGAAAAGATATTGAATAACGTACCCGCCAACACCTCTCATTGGTCCACCTCGTCCACCTCCTCTACCTCTGTCACCGCCACGAAATCCTCCACCTCTTCCTCCTCTATCTCCTCCTCGTCCACCACCCCTGTCGCTTCGGAAACCACCACGGCTTCCTCTGTCACCTCCTCCACGTCCTCCACCACCTCTTCCACCACCACCACTGCTGCTACCACCTCCACTACCGGCTCCTTCCGGTTTAGAACTTTTACATAGATTGCAGTGATCTCGCCAAGCAAAATTTGTATTACCGCAATCTGGATTTGGACACCTAAATTAAATGAAAAATAAATGAAAAATAAATTAAAAAACAAATTATTTTTATAATTATTATTAATCTTTTAGGTACTGCTGTATTGTATAAGTCCCATTATATAGTGGGCCTTTAACTTATATTAAAACAGATTTTTAATTAATTTAATTATAAATATTAACACAAACCTCCAATCACCGCCACGTCCTCCTCCATCGCGACGGTCATCACCACTCCCACCACCACCACCACCACGATAATGATCATCTCTATCACCTCCACCTCCACGTCCACCAAATCCACCTCCTCCTCTTCCTCTACCGCCGCTTCCACGACCTCCGCTGCTGCGATTACCTTGCCAACTACTCTTATGTTGTGCTATTTGTACTTTTATTTTACAACCCTTGAAATCCTTTCCATCGAACCATCTTATGGCCGATAAAGCTGCGTTTTGATCATCGTAAGTTACAGTTGCTTCCCCTTTAGATTTTCCAGTATTTTTATCTTTGTACATCCACACCTTTGCTTTCCCGGTGCGTTTATCGTGCTAAAGATAAATTTCAATTTTTTAGTAGATTCATATATCTTTTGGATGCATAAAAAAGAAAAAGAAAAGAAAAAAAAAAAAAACTCACTTTAATTAATCCAATAGCTCCAAAATGTTCACAAATTTCATCTTCTGAAATAGATGGATCCATTCCAGACACGAAAATGGTATCTTCTTGTACAACCATTCCATCACCACCACTGTTGCGGTCACCGTAGCCTCCTGGAACGTAAGTGAAATTAATATCTATTTTGATAAATATTCTTAAGTGTAAAAGGTAGTATTATCGACTCTACTTGGCCCTAAGTCTACTACTCAATTCTAATCTAATAATAATAATAATAATAATAATAAAGAAAATAATAATAATAATAATAATAATAATAATAATGAAAATAAAAATAAAGAAAATAATAATAATAATAATAAAATAATGTATTAAAAAGTGTCGTATCTCTATCCAAAATTAAAGATGAAAAATTTATATCTTTTTTGTTGTTTCTTCTATTTAACTATTATCATTTATTTCTTTTTCAAATAAACCACAAGACAGGAATTGTTAAATTCAATTAGTTATTGTTATGATAATTAAACTGAATGATCACTTCACAACCGATAACTTTTATTTATATTATCTGATCTGATAGAGATTTTTAATAATTATTTGTTATCCTTTGAAATACTTGTAAATAATTTTTGTCTAATTATAAACAATAATAATTATAATAATAATAAATTGTAATAATAATAATAATAATAATAATAATAATAAATATAATAAATATAACAATAATAATAATAATAATAAATATAATAATTATGATAATAATTTTTTCAACCACTTTCCAGCATGCATTTTCCTTATGTATCTCAAATAATGAACCACTATTATATATATATAATTAATGCTCGCAAAATGTGGGATTTAGAAAATTGCTCCTCAAAGTATCATATTTTATTCTGTACATTATGTGTACCTCTCACTATATATCAACGACTACATGAAAATATATAAATAGCATTAATATATATAATGTCTCTTTTCTCTCTATCGATAATAATAATAATAATAATATCAACAAGCAGCATTGCCATCCGTTTAATAATTATAAACCTGTAAAATATATTACTTTATTGTTATATTTGATAGATAATTTTGATTTTCTACCCCAATCTTCTTAGATATTAATTATCAACTTAATGTGCTATCGTGTTAGACGCCGCTCCAGTTCTTTCCTTTTTTTTTCAAACACGCAGAGAGGGGTGTTTTATTTTATGTACCATTGACAAAAATAAAAATAAGGAATTATTATTCTAAAACGAGAAGAATTTTGTTTGTATGTTCTTTTTTCATTTTTACTCGTAAGGATAGAAAACAAATTAAAAAGAAAAAAGTATTAAATAATTAAAACAAAAGAACTGAACAAAAAATTGTATACACAATTGTAACTATATGTAAGTAATCTCTTAAATATAAATAATTTCCTTTCCCTCTTTCGTAATAAAATTTATTCAGAGAAATATCATCAACCTATATTATAAACGGAAGAGGAGCTTTTTTTTTTTTATACTTCAGTCGAACACTTTTCACTTTTCATGCGCCCTTTCAAGAACAAAAATATATTTCTTTTCTTTTTTTAATATTTCCACTAACGACACAACAAGCGCAAGTTTCCTGTATTGCGATTTTTCATTATCTTTTTATATGTGTGTATAAATATATATATTATATATATTTTCAACGTTTAGTTTAGTTGTAATAATATCACCAAATATATATTCTTAAAACCTCTTTTCACAGCACATAAGTTTTTATTTTATTTTATTTTATTTTATTTTATTTTATTTTATATTTTATTTTTTTTATTCTTGTAGATATGAGAATACTTTCTCGTTTCCACAGATCCATTTCCTTCATATACCAAATAATTATACTAATAATACTCTCTGAATCTTAAAAAAACCCTTATCAGTTGTATAATAGTATTTTAAGTAACACAAGGTTGTAGCTTAACATATAAAAGGGCTGCAACATTATTTGTTTCTTTCTTTTTTCTTTTCACCCTTCGCAACAACAACAACAACGACAAACCTGTCCTGCAACATCCGTTTTTCTTTTTTTTCTAAGAAATTTAATTTATTTATATATTATAATATTTATTACTATTAATTATTATTATTATCATTAACATCAATTTCACCAATTGCCCGTTTTACATTTATTTTTTTTTTAATTAGGGATCATCTTCGATATTATTTTCAAATACGTCAAGTATAATAATAGTTACTATAGGTAAATATTCATTATTAACATAGTATACACAATTTTTATATTATAGTTTTCATCTAAATAAGTTATACCGATATAAAGATTAATTAAAATATCATTAATAATATAAAAAAAATTAAGAGTACTTAATGAATTATTCATTAAATTTAACTTTTTAGATATACTGCACGTTACTACTATTAATGGCTTTCGTGTACAGAACATTAGAAGGATGTTTGATAATAACATGTAAAGCTGAGATGCATAACAATTACCTAAAATTCCAAATCGATATAATTGAACAAATTATATTCTCGATTAATAAATTAATTTAAGCGACAAATAGGCAACTGGTGATTAAAATAACTTTGCGTTATCACAGGAATGTCACATATAATACTTTTTTTTCTTATTCAAGATTAATACAAATATTTTAATATATTTTTCTATACATACATATATATATATAAAGATAACATATATATAAATATATATATATAGATGATCCTAACAAAATGTTGCAGAGCAGCCCTTTCATATAAGTAACCGAGTATTTAAGTAATGTAAATATTAGAGTTAAAGCGTGAATAGCACCAGACTAGTACAGACAGTCTGGTGCATTTACCTTTGTTATAACCACCACGGCCACCGCCACTGCTAAAACAGAAGCAGATATACCAATGAGTCGACTCATGGACAGACTGATTGATCAATCGATGCATGGCGATCAAATGTCGTGCTCGCCATCTTTCTTCTTGATGTACCTACTGTCTAAATGTCTTGTAGTCACTATATTATATTTCTTTTTTTTTAATTTAATTTAATTTTTTTAAAACAGCTAATAATAATAATAATAATAATAAAATAATAATGACAATAATAATAATAATAATAATAATTGTAAATGTAAATGTAAATGTTACGTCAGTCAGTCGTGTCATACACACAGAAAGAAAGAGAAAGAGAGAAAGAGAGAAAGAAAGAGAGAGAAAGAAAGAGAGAGAGAGAGAAAGAGAGAAAGAGAGAAAGAGAGAGAGAAAGAGAGAGAGAGAGAGAGAGAGAGAGAGAGAGAGAGAGAGAGAGAGAGATACAACAAATCTTTACACAATCAAATAATGTTAGCCAAAAATAGATACTTAAAAATGTTTTTTTTGTAATGCATTTATAAATGGCTCAGCTAAAAATAATATTTTCAATAATAATAATAATAATCATCCATAATTCCCAAATTATTTAGATTTTTTGTTATTTATTTTTATTTTTCTCTTTTAGTTAAACTAGAAATATATATGTATATAAATTTTTCTTTTTCAAATTTTAATAACGATATGAAAAAGGTAAAAAAAAAGCTATGTTAACGTAGAAGTTATTTTCCCGCCCATTCTGCACCTAATTAATTGTAAACTATTTTGAAACAAATAAAATAATAATAATACTCAAAAAAACAAGAATCACAAATGGTCATTCGTACATTACTTAAACATGTATATATACATATATATAAAATGTATATAAAAGTCAAAAGTAAGACATATTATTAAAAAAAAAATAATAAAACAAAAATAAAGAATAATGTCCAAAAAAAGCCTTGTTCATCGTCCTAAATAAATTGTTTAAAAAATCCCCCATTGGTTTATAATGTTATTGAACACCGCCAGCCAGCCAACAGACATAAATCAACACAGCATCTCTTATAATGGACTTTTTAAATCTTTTTTTCTTTAAATAGTAACAATAATAATAATAACAACAAGAACAACAATAACAACAACAACAACCCATAACTGTCAGTTTTTAATTACTAGTATATTATAATTAGCTGCAAGTACCTAACAGTGGCTCCAGTGGCAGTATTATCTCAACCGCTTGACGTTCATATTAATAATAATAAACTTCTACGTGTGTGTGTGTATATATATATATATATATGTTTGTATATATATATATATATATATATATGTATGAAAGATATAAATATATCGAAACTTGTAGGACCATACGTATTAATGCGTGTATTATACACGCATATATTAAACCAATATATATATTGTTTGATATATCTCAATATATATATATATATATATATAAATAATGCGGAACCAACTTGCGGGGAAAAGGGGAGGGCTATGTAGTTTTAATAAGAAAACATACACAGCGTGTATATATATATATATATATATATATATATATAATCATTTTACGTCAATTGTCATATACAACCTGTTTGTTAATTACCTTTACTTTTACCAGTTATACCTGTGTTAAAACCTGTAGGCACACTTCAAACATATTAATGCCCAATCGAGCATGAGAAGACTATACTTTTTTTTTCTTATTTAATTTTGCAAAGACACAAGAGACGAGTAGTTTTATTTTATTTTTTACTTTTTTGTATTATTTTTTTTGTCAAAACTTTTATTTCTCAAACTCAAAACAGTTTGTCAATGAGATTTTCGTTAAGAATTAGATTCCATGCCTTTTTTTTCATAATAATAATAATAATAATAATAATTATAATGGTAAAGAAAAAAACAGAATTATTACCTCGTCGTCGAATAAGTATCGTATCATATGTATATATTAACCTTAGGTTTGCTGTTGGCATTACGGTTTCTTTTTTCTTATTTTTTTTTCTTTACGCTCTTATTTCTTTTCTTTTTTCTCTTTGTAGTGTATTAGAATAAAATCTTAAATCTACTTACTTGTATCCTCCGCCAGAGCGGTCACCGTATCCTCCACGATCCCCATATCTACCTCCTCCGCCACCCTGGCCTGTAAAGAAAAACAGTTTTACAATATAAGTTAATAGACTATTTAAATCCCACGCACCACTTTTGTGTTCTTCAGATTTCATGTCAAAAAAAAACCCAGCACATTTGAATAGTACAGACACTAAGATTATCAACATAAGAAAAAAAATACGAAAACCGTGATTTTGTTGCTTAGTACCAACAAACATAGTTTAAACTAAGCGCTTTTATGCTGCTCGACTTTTATCGATACATAATAAAATAAGCTTTATCTCTGCACTTGGATCTTTTCGCATCATATCTAGAAAGCACTATTGCGCTGTTTGGCTTTTATTGATCAGGTTTTTTTTAAAGACCTCTGGTACTCAAACAGTTAATATAAAAACAATTATGATCACAACGTTGAATATTGTTAACGAAGTAATTGAAGTTAATATACCTCCTCCACCGTATCCTCCACTGGAGTTGCTTCTATTATATCCACCGCCACCGCTGTTACTGCTTCCTCCATGCCCATAACTTCCTCCACCTCCTCCTCCACCACCTCCACCACCGCCACCGTAGCTTCCACTACTGCTGTTACCAGAATTATTGCCACTGTAACTGTTTTGTCCATAACCGCTTTGACCAGGTGATTGATTGTAATCTTGACCCCCTCCGGCATTGTAAGCGTTATAATTCCCATAACTAGCTCCAGTGTTAGGAGGGGGTTGACTATATTGATTGTAATTACCACCACCGGTAGACGGTGGTGGATAAGATGTATCCTGTCCTGCTGTCGGAGGGGGTTGACTATATTGATTGTACCCCTGTTGTTGGTAACTTGAATACTCTGCACACAAATTACAATTATTTTATTTAACATCATTTAAATTCATATATATATATATTTACATAATATATACAAACAATTATTCCATATATGGAGAATGTATTTAAGATATATTAGTCATTGATTTCTTAACAAGTAGTATTACAACTTAAGATAAATATACATAACATTAATAATATAAAATATAAATCAATCGTGTATATAGATAGATAGATAGATAGATAGATAGATAAATAAATAAATAAAAAAAGAAAGGAAAACGATAGAATCGTGTGTATATTGTATATCGATTAGTATAAATACACCACTTAAGAGTTACAATAATGTGATGCTGTACAAGTGACTATGAATATATATAATATATATTATATATATACATATATACACACATATAACGTAATCGCATCTATCAAACTTAAATCGAAATTAAAATAATGTTAAATAAAACTATGCTTATTTCTAACGTATTAATATTATAATCTAATTAAACGATTTAATTATGGATTCATTAGGATTACTTTTGTTCATGTTGGATCGTTAGTTTCATTGAGCATCATTAGTTTGTGTTTTCTTTAAACGTAGAACATATACACTTTCTCAATGGTAGACAATATATTTTCGAATAAAATCAATAAGAGAAATGCCTGTTCTAAAATAATAATTATTTTCGTTATTAATATAATGTTAAAACTTACGATTATCCGTCATAATGGATTCCTTGTGATAGATGCCCAAATTTTAGTTAAAAATAGCAAGTAATGGCGGGAAATTAACCGCCTACGACGACCAAAGTTGGTTTAGGTGTTGGTCGCCACACGGGAATCGAGTTTTCCTTCACTAACGGAAGTTACTGTGATGTTTACCGGAAGTACTCATAACCCCGTGTCATCAACCTTAGTCATATTCAATACTATCTTTAGTTATAAATATAATATGTACATATACAATTTACAATTGTTAAAATAATCATATATATTATTTGATATTAATAAATAAAAATTAAGAATCATTAATGACAATATTAAATATTAATAATAATATTTAGTTTTGTTGGAAAATAAATTTAAATCGCTTTCAAAATGTATTCATTTAAACTCTTACTTGATTATGCAGGATTCTGATTGGTTAAAAATATTCGAGTAACAGTTTCCGTTATTTGAATTATAAAGTAGATTAACAATGAGATACCCCTCCCTCTTGTTAACTTTTCTTTTCCTTTTATTTGTTATTAAAATTATTAAAATAGATTTTTCTCTTTTTATATTTTGTTTTCGGAAGAATTTTCTTTCAAATTATTTTATATATAAAAGTAAAGAATTTTTAGGTTAGATTAAAAAACACAATTATATTATGGTCGACGTTGAAGATAGTATATGAAATATTGTGTGTGTTGAAAGATTATATTAAATTATACTTTTATCCCTTCGCGTTCATAAATATTAAATTACATATATTTGAAAATTAATTAATATATTTAAATGATACGCTTCTCTTCGTATGCGATTATTTATTTAAAACAGTCAATTGGATGTAAAGGAAAATCATCGAGTGAGAAAAAGATTTTTTTAAAGAATTAGTTTTTTTTTTTATAATACTCTTATATCGATGATAATCTGTACAACAACTTTGAATCAAAATATTAATGATATTGTTTAAAAATAATTTAAAACTATATATATATAATATGTACGTATATATATATAAATTGTTTGTTTTAAATTGTTATTTTCAATGGGACGCAATCAAAAAGAATAAGAATAATAATAAGAATAATAATAATAAGAAGAATAAGAATAATAATAATAGTAATAAAAGAAACTGTACAAAACAAATTCAAATGTTGTGTATTGATTTAACTATTGAACGAACGAACTTCTAAGATCACAAAATATTGATTATATACAAACAGTGTAAACATTTATTAATATGATGATGACTCGCTCGTACGTATATACGTATAAAGTGAAAATATATATATGTAGAGAAGAATTAAATCATTTGCATATCGATTAGAATGACGACGGATTAAAAATGTTATTTCACAATTTACAGAAGATCACGAATTGGAATGCTGAGAAGGTGTGAGTCCGCCAGTATGTTCCGGGCTGTGTTTCTGTTTTTTCCTTTTTTTCTCCTTTTTCCTTTTCTTTCTTGCCTCTTTCTCTTCGTCGTGTCTTTTCTGCTTTTTATGTTTCTTTTCGTGTGTATCAGAACTGCTGATATCGGTGGTAGCTGTTTCCTGTCCAGTTGGTATTTCACCAGGTTTGTGTTTATGCTTTTTATGTTTGTTCTTATGTTTCTTTTGTGGCGCTTGATTTACATATCTGTATTGCTCGGGTAACTAAAATAGAAAAAGAAGAAAAAAAAAGAGTAGAAGAAAAAAAATAGGAAAAAAAAGAGAGAAGGAATAAGAGAGAAAAATTAACTATAGTATAAAAAATTCTTTTTCTTGGTAATGATAAAGAAATAAATAAATAATGAATAATGAGATCTTACTGGTCCCGGATGTAATCTAAAACCGGCTAATTGCACACTAGTCAGTGGTAATAATTCTTTACCACCGATTGGAGGTTTCTCTATTACGGACCTTAATGAACTGCGAAATACAAAATTATGAAAACAAATAAAAATCAAGATACAATAATAATAATAATTACCCATGCTTGCAAATAAATATAAACCATATATTATTTTACCTATTATCTTGATGACCAGGTGTATCAATATTTCCAGGTAAATTAGGAAGAAACGAAGATAATTGTTCTTTAAGCTTTTTACCGCTAAATTTACTGTAGGAATGTTCTAGACCATAATATGCCATCAAATTCGTTGCTCCAGTAAGTTCACTCTCCCCTAAAAAATTATAATTCACAAATTTTAAATAGTTAACCCATTGTAGATACGTTAAATTAATTAAGATTACATTTTTTGGTATTTCAAAATTATATTATGGTCAGATCTTGTTCTACGATTCCTTCGTATGAATGTTTGTTTTAAAATTTGAAAGATTAAAAAGACGATTAACAAATATCATAGGATTTTTCTCTTGGATAAAACAATGTCAGTGTATTTTATATCTAAGGAAAATAACATTTTAATTGAAGTTTTAAATAACCTACGTTATTTTCTTATTTTCTTGCATAGATTACGCCGACACTGTTAGGTAAAATTATTAGATACATATATAATAGATGAATATTTTATCAGACTAGATAAAAACTTTTCCAAACAATCTAACGGTGTGTACAATCTGTTGTGGAAAGAAAAAGTTTCTTATCGATAGATGACAAAACATCTAATCGAAATGTAAAAAAGAACAAAAAAAAGACAAAATATTTCTGTTTCGATATACATGAACGACATTTACCTAAATATAGATATTAATAAACAACAAACTATAGTAATAAAATAAAAATAACTATGAAAAAGCAGCAAAAAACCTAATGAAGCATGAAACTCTTAAAAAACAAAATTTAAATAAACACTGTTTGTTATTTCTTACTTTGGTGTCTTTTAAATTATGTCAATATTATTTAAAGAAAATCCTTAATCATAGAACGTATGCAATTAATGGTATGAGATCAAACCATAATGTGTGAATGATAATATAAATGTTTTAAATGTAATAATATGATTATGATTACCAGGTGGTTCCTTCATTAAATAAAAAGGACCACTGTGGACGATGGAAGGATTCTTTCCGAGGGAAATCGTCGTTTTGAGGGTCCCTGTCGAGTCTTGGCGAGAAACAACAGGGGAACGTGCACCCCTCGGTGATGATTTTGGCGAGTACTGCTCCACTTTACTACGAAACTGATCGCCCATCATCCTCCAGCTTTACTTCATCGCACCTCGGTCACGACGATTAACAAAAATACTCTAAACCCCCTAAGCACAACCCCCCCGATCGGTTGGGGTTCGTGTGGCTCTTTTTTCCTTCTATCTCTCTTTCTCTCTCTCTCTCTCTCTCTTACTCTTCTTGTATCTCTCTCTCTCACTCACTCACTTTTATTCTTTCTCCTTTTCTTTATTTAATGAGAGATAAAATTCGTATTAGAAAAATTCAAGGTACACTTTTAGGTTAACACTTAACACAAGTTTAATGATACTTATCGACCTCATCGTTTTCCTAAATTAACCTTTGAACAACGTTTTAATACGAATCCTCGTGTAGGTGTGTATTCATTCTTAGAAATATATCATGTTATTTCGATAACGAGACATCGTTGCTTTTTCAATTAATTTTATCATATCAAGATATAGTTCTGCTTTTTTTATTTTTATATATATATATAAGTATATATATAGATATAAATAGAAGTTTTATAATTATTAAAAAGACAGATTAATATACGCAGGATACTATGGTTACTGCGCTATACTGCTTTCATCTAAATCTCCCATCACAACACTAATTCAGATAGCGTTTCTCCAACTTAACAACGGTGACGTATTCAGTGCCATCTAGGCGGGAAAATTGTTAACTAACCTATTCAAATTTTATTTTACTTTCTAAATTCAAATTGATTTCTTATTTCTTTATTTTTTTTTATTTAAATAAAAAAATGTACATCCTTTTTCTTAAAGTTCTTCCTCTAAATGGTAAAGAAAAAAAAAAAGAAGAAAATTAAATATATTCTATAAATAAGAAACAAATAAATTAACAATGGTGCGTGAACAAATTTTTCGATATATCGTTTTACGAACGTTCCTACGTTTCGCGTCAAAATCAAATATCGATTTAACCCTGTGAGACACACTGGTAATTGTTAAATATATTCAATATATTCAATATATTCAATATATTCAATATATTCAATATATATACATATGCATATATATACTATAACAAATATTCGACAAATTTTTCAAAATGTATTTTAAATTTGAAAATTAATTTCACACCGATACGAAAATTATTAAATATATCGAAAAATATTCGATACATCTTTTTTCGATATGCTTCGATGAACGTTCGTAATTTTCGATGGCAAATTCAAAAATCAAATTAAACGCAATAATCGACGAAACGAAAATTCGAATATAATAAATTAAACATTTTACAAAGAAATTTTCTAATTTTAATTATACAAATATATATATATATATATATATATATATTTACGATAATGAATTATATTTTCATGACTTTTATTTCGTAGACGATACCGTAAGTACCGAAGATGTATATGTACATTTAAGTGATAATAACGAGCACAGTATTTTTTGTTTTGTTTTATGTACAAGTACACCAAGTTTTATAAACACTAAACATTCGTCACAAATCTTATGCATTAAAGTTTTTTTTTTTCTTCTTTTTCTTCTCTTAATCAATATTATCTTTCTCTTTTTTATTTTATTTTATTTAATTTCTTTTTTTGTTGTTTAATTTTTGTTCTTTTTTTTTTTTTTTTATTATTGTGTGTTGTACCGTTGTCGTGTTAACCTTCCTCTTCCTTCTATCTTCCTCTTCTTATCACCTTCTTTCTCTTTTAAAGTGTGAATCATTGCTTTTTTCAATAACGATAATAATAAAACTAATTAGTCGTCTATCGGGGATTGCACTATCTTCACTGCAAATTCAAGTGAAGCGTTTATAAAAAAAAAATAAGAATTGAAAAAAAGCTAAGAAAAGAAAAGAAAGGAAAGAATATAAAACAAACATTTGCTAAAAACTATACGAAGTTCCCAGCTCGTTATTAAAGACGTGCCCTACATTATCATTATTATTGTAAATTGTTATCTCTTATTTATTATGATTACTATTATTTAATTATTATTTATATATATATGTATACATATATATATATATATATATATATTTTTTTTTTTAATTTCTTTTCCCATTAAAAGAGTCTCACTTAAATTTCTAGTAAAAGTGGTGCAACCGGGGTTGGGGATGGGAATGGTGGTGGTGGGGGCCCTACACTGATTTTTGTCCTTGTCAAAGGATATTTTTTATGAGCGATGGGCGGGGAGGGGGCTGTCTAAGAGGTCTTGGTGCGGAGAGTGGGAAATTTGGCACAGATCTCTCTCTTTTTTTTTCTTTCTTTCTTTCTTTCCTTTTTGAAATATAAAAATGAAATATATGGAAGCTAAATTCTTTAAAGACGGCGGCGGGCAACAACACATTCTCCCGGTCCTTTTCTTTTTTTTTCTTTTTTTAAAAAGCGTTTTAACATGGAAGGAATTCTTACAATGCTTGAATAGTTTTCTTTTTTGTCAAATAACAAACATATATATATGTATGTATGTATATGTGTATATGCCATATGTGCATTTACTCATGAAAATATATATTTAAATATATAATATATATATTCATGAAAAAATATTATATATTGTCCATCTGTGAAAAGAAGATTCTGCTCAAAGTTGGACAGTACATATGCATAACTACACACACTCCCACACACCTACACCTACACCTATATATATATATATATACACACACATACATATATATATATGTATATATATATTGAAAAATTTGACAATTAGAAAATTTCGATGTTCTTTTTTAAATCATCGTTACTTAACAGAACGATATGTGCTATGAAATAGTACGTTAATTATCGATTCCCCGTTATAAACGAAGTGCGTTTATGCGAAGATATTATTTTCTTCTTTCTTTTTCTTTTCGTTCTCCTTTAGCGATTAACTTTACAGTCTCTGTTCCTTGTGTGTATCATCAAGCCTCTTTTCTCACATATACATATATATATCAAAATTGTGTGACATATATCAATTTGCCAAAAAGTAGCCAAGATAACGTTATAAAAATGTAATAATAATAACAATAATAAAATTTAGCGGAAATTGAATAATAATAATAATAATAATAATAGTAATAATAATAATAATAATAATAATAGTAATAATAATTAATTAATTAATTAATTAATATATCAATCAATAAACGCGATCATTGTGTATAATACAAATCTCTTTTTGTGTTCTTAATTACAAATTAAAAATGCTTTCTCTTTTGCCTTCCTTCTTTCTTTCCTTTTTTTTCCAAAGTAGCATTTACTCGGTGTATGTGTGTATGTATTATGTATATATTTAGCGAGACATATGCAGCATGTATTTATTTATTATCCTAAAAACTGTATGTGTGTGTGTGTGTGTGTTTTATGATCTTATTTTTTTCTTTACTTCCAAATTCTTGCAATATGTATATGCGTGCGTACGTGTTATGTATGTTGGTTGTGTGTGTGTGACACATTCGTTCGCATACTTTTTCTTACACACTCACAAAAATTTGTTAGTTTTTTTTTGTTTCTCACATTCTACTTTGTATGCTTCGTTTGTTTGTTTGTTTGTTTGTTCATTTGACTTTTTTTTGTCCCCATATGTATTTTTTATTTTTTTTACCTCGTTTTTTGTTTTTTTTTGCTTTTTTTATCATAAAAATCAAAAGTCTTATAAGTTGGGCACGTACATAATAAAATGATGTGGATCCATAACAAATATATATATATAGGTGAAATTATATAAAGTCTTATATTTATCATTTACGTATAAATATTGTTAAATATATATATATGTGTATATATATATATATATATACATACATTTATATATATATATATATACATATGTATTATATGCAATTATATTCATATTCATATTCATATATATATATATATAAATGTATGTATATTAAAAATTTTACTACACATTTCACGATTATTTTACACAGAATTTTCTTTAATAACACGACTAATTTATCGCGTTGTTTTGTTTTCTTTACTATATTATATATACACACACATATATATATGTATATGTATATGTATATGTATATGTATATATATATATATATGTATATGTATATGTATATACATATATATATATATATATAGTGTTTACGTTATATTTTCGTAAAAGTCCCAAAATGATGGAATGGAGAATAAATGTTATTTCCTCCGTGCGATATTACATTCTATTTGGTATGCGAGTTCGCAATGGAAAATAATTCGGTATTAATCTGTCATCTTTTCCTTTTACTCTTCTCATCTCTTCTCTTTCATTTTCATTCTCTTTAAAATATTCGCGTCGATTACTGTTAACGTTAGTTATGGCTCTAAACTCTAGCCACTTTTATTATATTATATAATAATTTTCACACACTCATCATTGTTAATAATAATCATCATCATCATCATCATCATCATCATCATCGTCGTCATCATCATCATCATCATCATCATCATTATCATCATCATCATCATCATTAACATCATCGCCTTCGTAATGATTATAATCGATCAATACATTTTTTTTTTTGTAAGTAATTATATAGATATCGTTATTCATTCTCATTATTACCTTCATCATCATCAATCATCATCATTGTTATTGTAATTACCGATTTTACAAATATAATATAATTTACGTGATAACGCTAACTCTAGTCTCTTGGAGAAAATAATATAGTTCCTCGGTTAGCGTTAGTGTATAAAGAATAATATACATGAAAAGTTATCGTATGTTTATAAGAGACTGGACCAATAGGATTTAATATAGTTGATGTTCTTATTTTCGATATCAACATACAATATTGTTTGCTGCTTCTGCTGCTTCTGCTGCTGCTGCATTTGGTAGCTTGTTTATTTGTTTTCCTTTAGACGGATATATTGTAAGTAATGTACGTTCCTTCTTGATTTGAACGAGAGACGCATAAGGGTAGCAGTATTTGCACTCTCTCCGTCCAACTGCAGGATTGTACGGAGACTGGAAAGATGGGCTATACGGATATCTCGTAACTCATATCGTAGACACTAGCTCGATCCGGCGTCGGTGTTGTAGGTCTTTGTGATCTTGGATCGTTAGGAGCAGATACCATTTCTATAGAGTCAGTCATTTCTAATGCTCTTACAAATGACATAGGTCTACGTCTGGTGTCGCCAGAAGTAGGGGTGGTCGGCGTCGCCATAACGGCTTTTCTTTTAACTTGCGGTGATTGTTGATGCGGCTGATGGGGTGGGAAGACTGGTACGCCACCTCTCATAGCTGGATGATAAGCTGCTCTGGGAGCAGTTGTATAAGATTGTTGAGTTGGACTAGTTGGATTAGAGCGATAATAATCATAAGGTGGTGGTGGTCTCTGGGAAGGAGATTGATGAGTTGCTGCTACTGCCGCCGCCGCCGCCGCCGCGGCTGCTGCTGCTGCTGCCGCTGCGGCCGCTGCTGCTCCCGAGTTCGTCGACGAGGACATATTTCCTCCCGTTACTTGATAGCTACCGGGTGAATTATCTTTCCACATATACGCACCACGCTGCGGCGACCCTGCAAGTTCTCTAATGTTGTCAACAGTATTGTTGGTTCTCGAATAAGAATGATCCGCGTGGATTAACTCGCTTTCCGATAAAAAGCGTCGTTGGGGACTGTAACCGGTAACGACATTAACTCCGCCTATGCCGATGCCACCGCCAATTCCAATACTATTTCCCTGTTGTACGTCATAATAGGTTGGCGCTTCATTCACTCCTATAAAGTCCGGCCGACGTACCTGCGTCGGTGTACCTGGATTGGATCTGTAACATAGATTGACCGTTTCGGTTTCTGAGCCTAATCGAACGATGGGATGTTTAAATGAATGTTGATATAATCGACAAATGCACAGTACAGTGAACCAATATTTAATATATATGCGAGTGCTGAGCATTGTAGCCATACAAATACGGCTCTGGCGAGACATACAGGAGAGAGAGCAGCGCGTCATTCCTGTTAAGAAATTAGCATCTATCGAAGGAAAGTAAAAAACATATAGCGAACCTAAGAAATACATGTAAGTGTTCAACGTGCTTGTTGCTTGTGTGTCTGTATGTATGTATGTATGTTATATTATGTGTGGCAATGTATAATGCATGTGTTTGCTGCAGGTGTATAAGTGTATAAATGTTGTTTGTACGTGTCATATGTAAAAGAACTTGTTTTGGTATAATTTTTTTTTTGTTCAAAAAATATTTTATTTAGGTAAATATATATATATACATACATACATATACATAAACATATATATATATATATATATACATATAAATATACATATACATATACGTGTACATATATATATATATATTTTGTTTTTATTTTTTTTTCTTTAAAAATGCAATCCTTATAAACCATTATGCAAGAAAGCACAATTTTAAACTACGATATTTCCTCGTAGGATGAAGTTCGTGTTTACCTGCAGTAGGTCGCAACATGATGGCAGAGAGCAGCTCCTTGCAGTTACCACCCCCTGCAGTGGGACACAAACTTATCTATATACCATAGATCTCGTAGTATGTATTCATGCAGAGAGACTAACCTTCTACTATTTTAATCGTGTACTACATCGCCCAATCATCTTTTCAACAGGTTTTTCCTTCGAAAAGTTGATCGAAGGAAGGTGAAAAAAAATAGAGCGAATAGGTGTGAGAAAAAATATAATATAGGATAATAATTAATAAGAGCAAGAGACGAGGGGGTGAGTTTTTCAAAGTGAGAAGAAAAAAAAGAATAGTGAGAAGTGGAGTGGGGAAGGGCGAAGAAATTAGGATAGTTATATCTTTTTTGATTTTGTTAAAAACTTGAAGATGACAACGATATTTGAGAGAACAATTATAGGTGATGAAAGATATAAATATGTTTAATAAAAAATTAAAAAAAAAACATAAATTATCCATTTTATATTGGTAGCGTGCTTTGAAAGATGCAATATAACTATTACTAGTGTGGCGCTTCCCCCTCTTGCTCTTTCTACGTCAAAATCATTTTTGTGCAACGAGAAGAAGAAGAAGAATTTAAAACAAAAAGTCTTAGAATCGAGTAAAAAAAAAAATACGTCATTTAATTTACTTTTAATTTGAATTAAATCTAATTAATATTTATTCCAAGATTATAAAAGTTAATGATAAGTATTTTTTATTTTTATTTTTTTTTTAGACAAGGGGCAGGGTGTACGGGAGAAATTTTTATTAAAGATAAATCTTTTATTAAGAAATAAATATTATTGGATAAAATTTGATTTGAATAAATTTTGATATCAATATATATATATATATATATACATATATATATCTATCCCTAAGATGGGAGGCTGTAGGCACAACTATGTGTTTAGATCCGATATATATTACTGCTAAAGAATCTGAGCATACCTGCGTATAGGACTGGAAATGGCAAGTGGCGTGGGTACTCCGATAGCTTTAATACGTTGTTGCATTGTTGGACTAGCACCTCCTTGACTTTGATTTCTTTGAGGAGCAGTAGCAGGAGAACCACTTACTTCTGGTGATAATGGGTCTGGTGTATGACTACGTGATCCATTCATCCCCCTTATCGAAGAAATTAGACAAATTATAATAAACGTATTAATCCTTCCAAGTTATTTTTTCTATTATTATTATTATTATTATTATTACCTTGGCTTCGGATGAGGACTGCCTCTAGGATAATGAATTGGATGACGATGTGGCGGTTGAGGATGCCTAGGAGATTCATTACTTTCGACGGGTGGCAAAAAGAAATTGCTTTTAGAACCGTGTCTTTGTAATGGAGGAGTAGGCTCGCAATCTGCCGATTGAGAAGCGGTAGGTTCCATATCTGTATCGGAACCATCACGACCGGGTGATAACTATAAACGATAATTACAAAATATATATATTTTAGATAATGCATTAATATCCAATTAACTGGTATTTATAATATATTATAATATTCATGACAATAATCATACATAGTAAATATTCTGCAGGCAGAAGGCATTAGTTTTTTGTTTTAGGATTGGCAGGAATAGATATTTACAAATAAAATCAACACCTTTCTGCTATTCTGAATTGGAAATTGGTTATGGAAAAGGAATCTTCGCTTGTGCTCGTAGTACTCTAAGGACATAAATTACAAGATTAGATGAAAATTTGTTTGTTGATAAAGAATGTTTACTATTTTTTTTTGTTTCTGATAGATGGAAGAAGAGAACTCACAGCAAGAAGCAGCATTTGTTTTTTTAATGAAAATATAACATTACGGATTATTATTATTATAAACATATAATGCAATGATAATTAGATTAATAACCCAAGCTTATTAAGGCTAAAATTATTATTATTATTATTATACAAGTTCAATTACACAAACAGTTGTTAGAAGAGGAGATGTAGAGAGTGGAGTCTAATTGTTAATAAAGGAAAATTTTTCCAACTCGTGTAACGTGTAATAACATCTACAGTGTGTAAAAATAAAGCAGCACATCGCACAATAGAACAGCGTTAAAAGAAGCATGCCAAGGAAAAGAGAACATTTTGCCTTTTAATAAGTTTCTTCTTTGTGTACAGAAGCGAGTGAAGAAGTTTGGTATTTCATTTTTTTTTTCTTTTCTTTTCTTTTTTTTTTTTCGTTCAGCATAGTTGCACTAGCTCTTACCTTATTGTAAGCATTTGAACTGGCATTTCTAACACCATTGCTGCTATCCATGTAGGTTTTTACCTGGTTCTCACTGTCTATGGTTGATATCTCAGATGTACATGCGCCTCGTCGTTTTCCTGAATATTTATCAGGCTTAATTAAACTGTAAAAACAAATAAATAAATAAATACATTTTACGGAACAAAAAAAACACAAAATATGTATATTTATTAGATATGTGTAATAGATATTTTAATTAACGGTGTAATATATATATATATACCTTGGGTATTGTGGTCCAAATTGCGTATACCAACAATTTTGTAAACATCCTTTAGAGAAAGGATTGTAACCTCCGTTGAACTTGCCCGTTACCTGTTCATTAGTTGTTCGTCCTCTAGAAACAAGTATTATATGAAAGCCTGTTAATCCAAAAATTGGGAGAAACAGTAATACTATCACACCCATAAGCACAAGTCTATGTTTACGATTAAGGTATATATAATTAATAATTCTTAGGAGGTGAGGGGGTTTGTTAAAGAAATTTCTGAAGAATTCATTATTATTTGTATTCTTGTAAGGATACGAAATAATTGCGTCAACGTCTCCCAATTGTTTTTGATGTTCCAATATGAAATACAAACAAAGTCCAAATATACTAATCATATGAAGGCTAAGGGACAAAAGGAAGAAGAAAAAAAATCTGTAATTTCTTCTCCCAATGCAATTGTTGACCCATGGGCAGTGATGATCAAATGTCTATAAATATAAAAAATATATATATTAATATAAAAGATATATTAGGATTCATCAATTAATACTGCGGTAAGTATTAGATCATCCCACATAAGTTTCTTCCTTTTTCTTAGTTAACTTTTTATATTTAATATTTTATATTATTTTACTAATATTAAATATCATATAGTATTATGAACAAGGTAATAGGAATAAAATCGTATATTGTTAAGTAAAATAATATAAAATACAATACAAAAAAAAATATTTTATACTGGAAAATAATGAAGCAACTTATGGGATGATCTAATATAATCTACAAAATTATTGTGTCTCAGTTTGATCGATAAACATTAGGACACTATGTATTCGTGTATGTATATATATATATATATATATGTATATAGAATAAAATCTTACTTCGATACAATGGTTGCAAACGCTACAATGAGAACAACGAGGTGGTCTATAAAATTTGCACGTAACGCACCATTTCATACGCACAGTAATACCATTGATCTCAACGTTTTTATACAATGGAGCTCTAAAGTCATCATCCCTGTCTTCGTCAGGAGGTGCTTAAAAATGAAATATACATCGGTTAAATGTTAAATAAAATCTTGTATAAATACATAACCATTGTCTTTAAAAAATCTATTAGAAAATATAAACGATACAACAGTTGAGAATAATCGACATACCTTTTGGTATAACACCTGGATCCATAAACGTGGCCAGTGTAAAATTGGTCAATACAAAGAAAGAGATAACTCCTTGAAAAGCTGGCACCAAGGAACCCCATCGAAGGACATAATATCGACACCTGTTTTGAATGATCGTATACCACGCGACGTATGAAAAAGACAGAAAAAAAAGAACGTATAATTATGAAATAATGATAAATCGTAATGTGATTGAGGATGAAATATTTTTTTTTATTGAAGAATTTTTAAAAAAGTAAATAATAAGTAAGAGAGAGAAAAAGAGAGAAATAGAAAGAAAAAAAAGAAAAGAAAAGAAATATATATGTAATGATCCGACAAATGACACTCAGGGGGGGTAAACTTGAACACATTACTACTCACGGGAAACAATAAAAAAGTGTCGTAGCTCCTAATAGGACCGTCCAAGCGAACATTGCTGGTACATATTTTGTTTTCACATCGCATTTCGGCATTATGCACAATCCAACTTCTAGGTTCACAATAGAAGAATTATTAATGGGCAAGATTTCTGCTACCAGGAAACATGGCCGCGTCCATCGGTGCTACTTGTTTGCAAGTTGTAAGATCTATGATTTACATGGATTCCCATTTTTTCTCACTTTAGTCATTCCTAATAAATTATTAATTACACCTTCCATCGCATTATTGTTACTCCGGCAAAAACATTCGTAACGTGATTAATATTTAGGCGCTTATGCTTACATCAACCGTGAACACACCACATAACTCTCTGTGACATACATATATGTATATGTATATATGTATATGTATAACTAGATGTATATAGGACTTATATGTATAACGTGAATAGAGAGAGCGAATTGTTTCTCCCTTTCACCCCCTTCAATACTCTGACTGATGTGTTCGGTAATTCGACGAAATCATATCTTTTTTACAATAAAATATAAAAATACGTAATTATGATTTAAAAGATCGTTATTATCGAAATGAATGCTATATTTGTAAATAAATAGTTAAGTTATTGTATTAATTATTCTGAATAAAACTTAACGTCATGGCTATTTCAATTGCAGCCAATCAAAATGAGACTTTATACTGGTGTCAATTTTAACCAATCATAGAGAGACTTTATATAAGTAATTTTAATTTCAACCAATCAGAGCTAAGACATTTTATTTTTAACCAATTGTATGTTATTACACAATGAAATGCTTGATGCTATAAAACAATTATTATAAATATATATAATAATATATGTAGTAAAATCTAATGAATTTTATTTGATGATAACTTAATCTGAAATAATAATAAAAAATATATATATATATATGTTGTTTATTTGTAAAATTGTATTAATCGTATTTTTAACGAAATACACATGGACGCGGCCTTGATTCAACGCCGCCATTCGCCATTGTTAGTAGTTGGAAAAAGAATGAGCAATATACTTTAATGAGAATAAGTAATTCTTGGATCATAAATTAATTAAAGGACATTAACGAAGATTATATAATGTAAGTAAAATTTTAATTAATATGTTTTTTCTATGATCGTATTTAAAATCGTTGCAAAAATGTATAACCTCTGTATATATGTATGTGTATGTATATACGTGCATATAATACGCCATTTGCCGCTTTTTGTATAGGGCTCGAAGCCGGAAAGACAGTACAGGTAAAAGCGACTCTGAAGCTACGGATAAGGAAAGTAAAAGGGAGAGGGGTAGAGAAAAGGAAAGGAAAAAACGTGCCGCATCTTCGTCCAGTAGTGGCAGCAGGTATATTTTATCATTTTAATTATTCTATGTTAAGTATCAAACATATAATTATGCTGATACGTATGACTTTGGTAGTTCATCGGACAGTAGCTCAGGATCATCCAGTTCCAGCAGCGGCAGTAGTTCAAGATCCAGTTCATCTTCGAGTACTTCTTCTAGTACCTCTGGAAGCTCATCTGGAAGTTCCAGAGATAGGGGCCGCAAAAGAAGTCGCAGCAAGAGCGTAGATGCATCAAGACGACATGATAATAAAGAAAAAGAAAGGGAGAAGGACAGAGACAGGGAGAGGGAAAGAGACCGAGATAGAGATAGAGAAAGAGATAGGGATAAGGATAAAAAGAAAAGCAGTAATTCCGTTGTTGATAAACCCAAACCCAAAGGACGTTCCAGGTTATTATACTAATGATCTCTCTTATGTATAACATTTAATTTCTTTTATCCGGTATACCATCATATATGTTACGCTTTTTATTTATTTCTTTCTTTTTCTCGTTTAATTTCATAGGTCTCCTTCTCCACGACGTAAACGCAGAGAACGTTCACCCATTCCAAGGCCAACTAAGATACATATTGGACACTTAACCCGTAATGTTACAAAGGAACACATAATGGAAATATTTTCTGCTTATGGTCAAATCAAACTGGTTGACTACTCGATGGATAAGCTCCACTCTAATCAAGGACGTGGATTCGCTTATGTCGAATTTGAAACAGCTGACGAAGCTGAAAATGCTATGAAACATATGGATGGTGGTAAGATAAATATTAATCTATTATATAAATTTAATAGAAATAAAAATCGATTCTATTTAATTATTGTACGAAAATTTATAAATTTCTTTTATATAGGACAAATCGATGGTCAAGAAATAACAGCTGCACCAGTACTATTACCAAAGCCAAGACCAATACCGATGCGCAGAATGTCACCGGTTATGGGACGACGTGTACCATTAAGATGGGGAGGTGGAAGAAATACTCCGCCACGTTATCGCAGACGTTCGCCACCGATGAATCGACGCAGAAGTCCTCGCCCACCAAGACGTAGACCCAGAAGTCGTTCTCGAAGTCCACAAAATAATCCAAGACATCGACATCGTCGATACACAAGATCCAGTTCAAGCAGTTCTCGATAACGCTTTCTTGTATATACTAAAGTTACGAACTCAATTTTTTGATTGAAAATATCAAATTTGTCTGATTAATTGCTTTGGTATAACGGAAATAGAAAAAGAAGATAAGAAAATATAGAAATGCATAAAGAGCAACAAAAAAAAAGAGTAAAGATAAATAAATAAGAAAGGATAATAAAATAAATTCAATGTCTAAAATGATTTGTGCTTAAAGAATACTCGTCATCGAGTATTGCAATCATCAACTTTGCACGTTACGAAAATCGTAATAATAATAATAATATTAATAATAATAATAATAATAATAATAATAATAATAATAATAATAATAAGGATAATAATGATAATGATAATGATAATGATGATGATGATTTAATGTTTTGTCAATCACCCACGCGTCACATCAAGTTGCTTTTTGAAGTATACTAATTTTTCACGTGGTCAATGTATTGAAGCACTTTCATTGGTATCTACGAACTATATTCTAGAGTTAAATCATTGTATGAAAATTTTGTTCAAAAATAATGTAAAAACTTATCCTAATCGTGATTGATATATTCCACTTTAACCAACATCAATATGTGAAATAATATATATTTTCTGGAAGTTTATTGGAAACTTTTCCAGAGATTAGAAACGTGTTAAAAGAAGTTGCAGTAAGAGAGTGTAATGCTATTCAGACAACAACATATATGTATTTCACATATTATCGATGAAAAAAGAAAAGAATCCTGGCGCCAATGGTAGTGCTCTCATATTTTGTTTGTCACTTTTCTTATTCTTCTTACGTTATATTTAGCCAATATATGTATATGAAAAAGCATAAAATCAGTGTTGTATATCTGATCGTGAAAAATGAAGATGAATTATTTTATAAACGACTATAAAAAAAAAGAAACAAAAAATCATGATGATGATGATGATAATAAATAACAATAATAATAATAATAATAACAACAACAAAATTGTTAACTAAATTAAAAAATATAAGTGTATGATATTATTTATACAATTAATTTCCATTCTTCTCGTACAAATATTCGAATACTAGTTTTAATATCTAACACACGATTACGCATGAATTAGTTTTTTTTTTCTTTTCTAATGTGGATGTATTTTCAAAAAAGAAGACGTAGCTTATTATAGTATGTGAATTAGAATAAGATTATAAACTTTCTAATGGTTGTTGTTAATCAGTTGTTATTTGTTGTCTGTCCGTCTTTTTAAGCGTATATTTTTGCTCACCAACTTTTTTTTAATAACGTGTACGCCCTCGTATATGATGACCAAAACTATTTACTTCAATGGAACATCGTTGTTGTTGTTCTTGTTGTGGTGCACAAAGGCAGCATGCGTTGTATAAAAATTTACTTAACGCTTCTTTATATCATTCCTCTATTGCGAATTTTATTTATTTCAAAATAAATATCCGCGAAGATAAGGTGATTGGCTCGACGTTTATTATTGCATGAAAAATAATAGACAAAGATAATTTAAAAAAACCAAAAGAAGTTGATCTTTTAACGAATGCTTTTTTCTTTTACTTGTTTTCTTTTTTTTTTTTCTTTAAATGAAACTTCACTTGGAAAAGAAGAGAAGTGTACCAACGAACATTTTCAAGCGACACGAAAATTGAAAGATTTTGAAAGGAACAATGTTATTTGAGAAATGAATTGAGGGGGAGAGGATCTGGGGGGGATAAATATTAATCGGATAAGACTCTTAAGATTCCACGCGCTTATCTTTTATGTTTTTTTTTGTTCTGTATGAATTTTTTTTCTTTCCTTATCATATATGAGCGCATAATTTGAATAATTATAAATCGCACAAGAGAAAAAGAAAATAATAGTTTTACTTTAATGATTTATCTATACTTCAGGATTGAGAATGATGATCGATGTGATATTGATAATGATGATTGATGATAATGATAATGATGACACTGAAAGGATACTACACCAGCTTTGATAGAAACTATGATTATTGAGACCCTTTTACAAAGAATCGATTTTTTTTTTCTTTTTAGAAAAAACTTATTTTTCACACGAAAATTCATCTCTCTTTACGATAATCCTTTTTTTTTTTCAATATACTTAGTGGGTATCTACAAGAGAACGAAAACTCATTATAATTTGCATTTTGCATTTGTTGTAAATATACTTGTTTATCGATGTAAAATTATCTACATATTTAATGTATTAACTCATTTTTCTTTCTTTTTTTTTCTTTCTTTCTTTCTTTCTTTTTTCTTTCTTTCTTTCTTTCTTTCTTTCTTTCTTTCTTTCTTTCTATCTTTCTATCTATCTATCTATCTATCTACCTACCTATCAATCTATCTGTCTATCTTTCTTTCTTACGTTCTTGTACATGATCATTTAATATTATTATTAATAATAATAATGTACATTTTAATAATTACGTGGAAACTTTACAGTGGAAACAAAGTGCCCTTTGTTGTTTTATCTTATTCTTTTTTTTGATCCTTTTCGATACTCGAAATGATGCCCATGTTTTTGAAAAAAGGTAAAAAATTTTATACTCTCATTCTTTTGCTTTCCTTTTCTTTTCTTTTCTTTTCTTTTCTTTAGAAGAAACGGCGTGTGTGTGTGTATGTGTGTGTATATGTATTTGTATCTATCAATATACCCACAATGACTTTACAAAATAAAAATAAATAAATACATAAATATATATTATATATAAACACATATTCGACTATTACTCTGCAAAAAATAAATTTCAATTGAAGTTCAGAAATGATTTATAACTACAAAATATATATGACAATTCTCTAAGTTTGCAATAAAAATCTATGATGTACAATTTATGTGATGTACTTGTAACGAGGAACATGTTTCATATATATTTTTTATAAATATATTTATTTTATTTTTATACGTTTCAAGACAGTTGGTGAATTACTAATAAGAAAACGAGGAAAAAATATAAGAGAAAGAAAATGAATTAGGGGAAAAGGGTCTAATAATATTGTAAATGTTTCTTTCTTTTCTCATATATGTATATGTATATGTATATGTATATGTATATGTGTTTTACGTGTAAAGTTAAAATAAAAATGTTAATAAAAAATAAATACGGTATACATAAAATGAAAAAATAATCAAATTAAATAATAGTTTAAAATAATAATAATAATAATAATAATATAACAGAGATCACCAGTTTTCCTATAGAAAGGAAATTACAACGTCGTAATAATCATTACACAATGATAACTTAAAATAAAAAAAGATAATAAGAAAAAGAAGAGATACGACAAGGAAATTAAAATTTAAAAACATAAAATATAAAATATAAAATAAAAATAGGGGATTGTGATTTTTTTTCCAAGATTTAGAAGGTGATATTTAAAAAAGAAAAACATTTGTTTCTGCGCTAAAGCACTTTGGCACAGGGTGGGGGGCAGGGAGATACAAAAATTGATGTACGATTAACATACGCAACAGATCTAAAAAATTAATTTCATTCGATTATAGATTTTAATCCTCTGCGAATATTTATATTTCCTGTTAATCATATGTTTCTTTTTTTTTTCTTCTAATTTTCTTTCCATTCGCGAGTTCATTCTTTTTTTTTTCTTTCATTAAAGTCACACTAGAGTTGCATTAATGTCGTATATAATTTTCATGATATTTTCCACTGCCCTTTCTCTTTTATTTTTTTTTTTTTATTATTATTATTATATTTTTATCATTTTATTTATTTGTTCTTTTAAGAAGAATAAAAAGAAGAATTTATTAGATTTATATCTTGGTCGTATCGATTAAAAAATACATATAGAACATATATATAAATACTAGAGAGTTTAAAAAATGAATAAAAAGTACCGAGATATAGTTGATTTATGCATCATTATGAAATAAACCTGACACGGGAGATCACATTTGAAACCCTTTCAGTTCTATGAATGCATACATGTGGATGTAGCTAAAATTATTCGCGTGAATTATGAACGCATACATACGATGTTCAATTAAAAAATTGTACAAAGTCACGATTACCTATTAAATTTTTTATTAAAAATTATGGTCAGCTTACCAAGAATGTACTTTATCCTAGTATCCAATGCTGCATGTCCATAACTGCATGTATCCATATATGTATATATCATATGCATATCACTTTTAAAAAGAAGAAAATTGCACACACGTATACGCGACGCGAAATAAATGACATATACTTAATATTATTGTTTCACCTTCCGACGCTCGAAGAAAACTAACAATTAATATGAAAAGTAGTTACGAATACATACGACATGTACCGAACATATACGAAGGTCAATAATAAATCTAACGACGAAATGACAACGTTCGGTTGTCGACACCGGCCGAAGAGTGACGGAGAGAAACGAACATAAACAAAGCATTGAACGTTCAACTAAGCCGGTAGTTAAGGAATGTTTTTCTATGTGTATTTCATATATAACGAATTTCCTAGAATTCACCGAGAGATAAAACAATACCGGTGTCTTTCTCTCAATACATTCAATACGTATGGGATTATTAATATGTTTTTGTACGGCTGACCTACTTTTGCATTTTTGACCCATTTCTCTCAACAGTGACCTACTTTTAAACAGCTGCTATCTATTTCTAATGGAAGATGTTTATTTTATTTCTTAATATTTAGATAATCAATAAGTATATTTATGAATGACTTATTTTTATTAAATCGATTATTTGAAAATTCTTCCATACGTACGTATTAGAATTAATACTTTTCTGAAACAAGAAAAAATAAAAATTTCGTATAAAAATTCTAACATTTTTCGTGTGGTGTCTGTAAAAATATAAAATTTATTTATTAAAATTATAATTGTAATTAGTTTCTTTTCATTTCGTAATTTTAATATCATATTTTTAATCCATGTATCTTGGTTCCTTCTATCTATTTCATCTATAGAAACTAATTACATTATAATTTTTATGGTAATCGGTCTTCGGCTGGATTTTAACTTGCAATGGAATGTATAGAATATATTAAAATATAATAAACACTACATGGAAAGTAAAATACCATTACCCAGTTCTAACCACGAGGAGGTAACCGCTTCTGAAGACATAGGAGGAATAAGAAATTTTTTAAGATGGAAACATTCGAATAAAATATCTGACGAAGAACTTTTTCATTCATAAATATACTTATTGATTATCTAAATATTAAGAAATAAAATAAACATCTTCCATTAGAAATAGATAGCAGCTGTTCAAAAGTAGGTCACTGTTGAGAGAAATGGGTCAAAAATGCAAAAGTAGGTCAGCCGTACAAAAACATATTAATAATCCCATACGTATTGAATGTATTGAGAGAAAGACACCGGTATTGTTTTATCTCTCGGTGAATTCTAGGAAATTCGTTATATATGAAATACACATAGAAAAACATTCCTTAACTACCGGCTTAGTTGAACGTTCAATGCTTTGTTTATGTTCGTTTCTCTCCGTCACTCTTCGGCCGGTGTCGACAACCGAACGTTGTCATTTCGTCGTTAGATTTATTATTGACCTTCGTATATGTTCGGTACATGTCGTATGTATTCGTAACTACTTTTCATATTAATTGTTAGTTTTCTTCGAGCGTCGGAAGGTGAAACAATAATATTAAGTATATGTCATTTATTTCGCGTCGCGTATACGTGTGTGCAATTTTCTTCTTTTTAAAAGTGATATGCATATGATATATACATATATGGATACATGCAGTTATGGACATGCAGCATTGGATACTAGGATAAAGTACATTCTTGGTAAGCTGACCATAATTTTTAATAAAAAATTTAATAGGTAATCGTGACTTTGTACAATTTTTTAATTGAACATCGTATGTATGCGTTCATAATTCACGCGAATAATTTTAGCTACATCCACATGTATGCATTCATAGAACTGAAAGGGTTTCAAATGTGATCTCCCGTGTCAGGTTTATTTCATAATGATGCATAAATCAACTACATCTCGGTACTTTTTATTCATTTTTTAAACTCTCTAGTATTTATATATATATATGTTCTAATTGAATCAAAAATATTTCATATCACAGGAGAGACAAAAAAAACTAAAAACAAAAAAAAATAAGCATCAATAACAAAAATAATAAACATTTTAAGAAAAAAAGAAATAATAATAAAATTTTACAAAGAATATTGTTCCTTTTCTTTTTTATATGTTCTACAAAAAATGAAAACACAAAAGAAGAGGAAAAAAACGACAAATTTATGTTATAATAAAAAAAAAGAATATATAAAGTGCTGATACAGAATTTTTTTTCTTTGCGTTTGTCTCTTAGTACGTCTGATTTTTAATCCCTTTTTCTGTTCTCATTGAACTTTCTCTCTAAAATGTACAAATTATAATTCTATGAGAAAAAAAAGAAACGAAACTAAAATAATAATAATAATAATAATAATGATAATAATAATAATAATAATAATAATAATAATAATAATAATGATAATGATAATAATAATAATCAATAATAATAATTAATAATAATATATAAATATATTAATATTAAATATAATATGTAAATATATAATAATATAATAATAATAATTATTATTATTATTATTATTATAATAGTAATATTAATATCTATGTATTAATTATTTATATTACATCAATATTAAATTAATTTAAAATATAGGGGGGGGAAAGGTTTATGATTGGGAGTGGATTAATTGGCTTTAGGGGCTACTTTAGGGTTGTTGCGGATTTATAGGGTAAATAGGGGCGGGAGGGGGGTGTTAAAATGGGACAAATAGAATTTTGACGAATCATATTTGCACATAAGCGTTTCTAATAAAAGAAGAGATTCATCGTTCGTGTTTCGCTATATATATATATATATATATAAAATCGCAATAAATAAAATTAATTAATCAATTAATTTAAATAATAAATTTTAAGTAATGACGGTTTGTAGATAAAAAGATAGAGAGATAGAGATAGAGATAGAGAATTAGAGGAAAAGAAAGAGAGAGAGAGAAAGATAGAGATCTGATGTGAGCTTATTACACTTCCATGTTTCTTTTTTACCCCTAACACAACGTACTTTTAAAAAGGGGGGTGGAGGAAAGATGATGTCGATTGACTTTTCCCCATCCCCCTTTCTTCATTTCATTTCATTTCATTTCATTTTCTTCCTTATATAAATTTTACGTTGCTTTTTTTTTTCTTTCCTGCCTATTATCTTTTTTACAATAATAATAATAATAATAATAATAATAATAATTAAAAATAAAAAATAATAATAAGAAATAAAAAATAATAATAATAATAATAATAAAAAATAAAAAATAATAATAATAATTACTATTATTTTTAAATATTACACACATTATTAACTTTCCTGCTGTTTTTTGCATTTTTCTTTTGTTATTTCTTTTGTTAAACGGTATGCCACAACTATTATTATAATAATAATAATAATAATCAATAATTAATAATCAATAATTATTAATCAATACTAATAATCATAATAATAATAATTAAAATTAAAATTAAAATTTTTTCATATAGTCTATTATTACAGTCAAATATCTCAAAATCGTAGAAGAAATCACATTTTTTTTCTTTCTTGTTTTCCTCCTCCTTTACTTTTTTTCCCTTTCGCTTCTTTTAATATGAATCCCATACATTATCATCCATCATCATCATCATCATCATCAAATGTGCCCCACCCTTTGCACATTATTTTTAAATGCCATCATCAAACAATGCAAGAAAAATAAACCAAAATCTTCTTCGGTAGTCTCGCAAAAAAAAAAAAAAAATAAAACAACCACCGATGATGATTGTGATGATTTAAATTACTATTCATTTTTTGTTCTACGACGACGACGAACAACGACGACGACGACGACGACGACGACGACGTACTTTTGGGGGGTGAGGGAGTGGGGCTGAGCGTTCAAGAGTGATTTATCTTTTTTTTTGTAAAGGGATTTAAGGAAGGTGGGGAAAAAAGAAAGCGTCATATATCACCGTATATAAATTCGTACGACGGTTATTATACTGTGTGCCTCCTCTTCCTGATTTATCGTCGAAGTTTCAATAATTAATTAATTAATAATAATAATAATTAATAATATTCTACCCACACGTTATCTTTTCTCTTACTTCTTTCTCTTTGATAACTATAAATATTACATAATATCTATATACAATTTTATTCTTGTGTTTTTTTTTTATGTGTAATTGGGTTTTGTTGGTTGTGTTTTTCTTTGTTTTTTTTTCTTCTTCCTTATTATTATTTTTTCCTTCCTTTGTCTCTTATCTTTTATTTTTTTTTGCTTTTCAGTTATTAGTTGTGTTGTTTTTATTCTTTTTTCTCCCCGTTTTATTATATTTAAATATATAATAAACGCCCCATTTATTAATCTCCGTTAGCAAAATATCTCAGCACCGATTACCGAATTGATGGGGATGACACGATTATGATGTGTAAATAAGTAAATATGTAAATATGTAAGTAAGTAAGTAAATAAGTAAGTAAGTAAATAAGTAAGTAAGTAAGTAAGTAAGTAAGTAAGTAAGTAAATAAGAAGAGAGAAAAAGTATATATATAGAATAGAGAGTAGGTGTTGAATATAACACAACTTGTTCAAAAATTGTTGTTGTTGGTGTTGGTAATGTTGTTGTTGTTGTTGATATTGGTATCGGTGCTGCGTTCACTTGCAGCAGAAGCTGATGAGGACGTAGGGAGGATGTATCATCGAGATTGCGAGGAGTCCTCTTTTTTGTGTATATCTGCGTGCATTAACGTAGGCTCGAGTTGTCTAGCTTGTACACCTGGACCAGGACCTGCTCTATGGTGCATGTGTAAATTGCTTAATGGTCCAGGACTAGGGTCCTTGCCTCTTAATGAATTAACCGGACCAGGCGGATATCCGACATACATTTTAGCACGTTCTTCCTCTTCGGCTCTGAAGGCAGCGGCAGCCATTAGAGGATTATACCGTAATTGTTGTAGAGGATCGTATCTGTAATCCCTAAAGGGATCGGCTGGCCAAGGAGCACCCGGTTGACCAGTAGGCGCAGACGGTGGTGGTGGGAAATGTTGCATCGGATGTGCACCTAAGCCTGGAAGCATACTTCGCGGCATTGAATGCGGTCCTGGCATACCATGTGGATGCCTAGTTATATACGTGTGATGCGGATGATGATATCTTGGATCAGGCAGTGGATTTGGTCCAGGACCGGTACCTGACGTACCACCTGGACCAGGACCTGACGGCCTTGGGAGCATCACTACTTCGTCGTCTTTGCTACGCGGTTCTTCCTTAACTCTTACTTCACCAGCGTCCAACGGCGCAGAACCGTTTCTCAATGGCGAACGTTCTCTACTAACTAGTACGTGCTGACGATTTTGATGTAACAACCTTTCTCTTTCCATCTCGCGCCTTTCCATTTCACGACGTTCCTTGTCTCGTCTTTCACGTTCACGTTCAGCAGCTTCCTGCTGCTTTCTTTTTTCTTCCTTTTCACGTTCGCGCCTTTCTCTCTCTCTTTGTTCCTCCCTTTCGCGTTCTCTCTCACGACGTATCCGTTCACGTTCACGTTCCCGTTCGCGTTCTCTTTCACGTTCCCGTTCACGTTCACGTTCACGCTCACGTTCCTCCAGTTCTGCTCTTCTGTCGATCGTTGGCGGCTCCGGTTTCAACCCCCATGATGACACCGTGGTTGGTGGAAAGCCAGTGGATGCACGTTGCAATCTAAAATCGAAACAACAACAGTCTAAACGCGAACCAAAAAGTATTAATGCTAAATTCGGAGAAATTGTTGGAATAATTTATTTTTTCTATTTTTTTAATTTTTTTTTATTAGTAACTCACCCTCTCCATGGATCGTGAACAGAACTCAAGCCACTCAAAGGTGGCATTTCTCTAGCTGGAGGAAAACTTGAGAGACCTGGAAAGTTTGGATTTGGTGCTCCAAACGTTGAAGGATATCTTCCAAATGGTGACATTCCAGATCCTATTAAAGAAGGACACAAAATTATAAACAAATAATATCAATATTATATAACTCTTAGCTACTGTACGATTTTCAGTTGTGTCATACATCTGTGTATGACATATTTATGGTTAGATATACGAAAATAACTATAGCGGTGAACCATTTAAAAAGATGATATTTGAGAATGCCATTATACCCTGGCATACAGTGCCTAAGAGATTAATATTAAAAACTTTAATGCGTATAAAATGGTACGTACCTAAATGAGAAGTTGGCGTTGATAGGAAACTAACAGGATGAGGTGGAGGTGGTGCAGGATGCGTTGGTGGCATATTAGTTGGGAATGGAGGTGCCATAGGTTGAGCAGACATTCCCAAACCACTTGCGGGTCCTCCTGGATATAGATGGCTCGGAGGTCTTAACAATTCTGTTTTGGTGTTAACATTTCCAGCTTTTGTTTCAGCTTGTTGCTTTTGTTGGTAATGATAAATTTCCCATGCTATGCGTACATGCATTGCATTCCACTTTCCGTTCTTCTACAAGAAATAATTAAATATTTATGTAAGCAAAATTATTCAAATGGTAGTGTTAGTGATACGATATATAAATATATATAATAATAATAATTATTATTATTATAATTATAACAATAATATAATATAATACAATACAATACATATATATTTAATATATCGTTTAATATAAACAAATCTTGGTCTCAGATATTTTTGCACATGCCTTTTTTACCTTTGGTGCAAATGATGTTAAATGATTGGGAGGTACAAAAGGTGTCGACGGAGGACCAATCCCAGGATGAAGCATTCCCGTGTTGAATCCGGTATATCCAGACAAGTTTAAATTACCTCGAAAAAAGGGAGAGTCCACTCCGCCAAGTTTTGGTATATCTTTGAACTGTATTAAAAGGGAAATCAGAAATGTTTAAAAGTGGATACGTGTGTGTAATCTCTTTTTTTTCTACTACAAGTGTATATATATGTATATGTGTGCAAAATACAAAATTAAACAATTCTTTCCATATCAAGGCATTGAAAGATATTGTTTAACTTGCTGTGTACAAAATAATAATAATAGTAATTAATTTAGATATATTCAAACTTACCATTGGGGGAGGAAACAACGTAGTAGCCGCTGCTGGTGGAAGCAACGGCGTTGTGTGCTGATGCACGTGCGTATGTTGATGTTGATGATGATGCATTTCCGTTCTAAGATACGGCGGTGGACCCAAATTTCCAACTCCTACGTTTACATTCCTATCTTGAGACGCCAAAAATCTATTGTCAAGCTCTCTCCTTAACAGGTCCGCTTGACCTGCAACATGAGTCACCCCTTCCTTTTGGTTAGCATCTTCCTCTTTCTTTCATTCATTATCATTATAATTAATTTTTAATTCCAATATAAATAAAAAAGAAAAATTAAAATCAAGTTATAAACTTACTTGTTTGAAAAAGTGACTCTGCCGAGAATGGGTTGGGGTTGGTCGTAGGTGGAGGAAGCGAAGGCAGTGAAGTATGCGGACTGGAACTAGAAACAGGTGGTGGTAAAGGAGCTGCGAACATAGGCGGTGGAAATGTATGAATCCCAAGTGGTGGTACGGGTGGTGGAGTTGGCCTTGGTACTGACGTCGCTGTTGCTGGAGAGAGCTGTGAGGTTGTATTGCTACTGCAATCATACATAAAAGAAATATTAATAATATTATCATCATTGTGTATCTTAGGAACTAATATTAAGTTTAACATACAACAAAGTAATCTCGTAAGAGTTTAGTAATAAACAAAATTCTAATATAAAGTTTCTAGTTAGAAAATTGAGGAGCGTAAAAATACAGAATACTTTATAAGAGTTACCATATAACCATTTGAAATTTCAAAACTAAATATCTTCTCCTCACCCAATCCATCCTTGTGGTTTGGTGTACGCAGTTAGACTAGAATTTGCTGGAGATGATGTGTTTGGCACACTTACGGGAGTGATGCTGCCCCTACTTAGGCTACTCACATTGCTACTGTAACAAACATTACTATTATTATATTACACTTTCTTTAGACGTTTACAAATCCAACTTTAGTATTTCATTATTAACGTAATAGATGAGTAGACTAATATGTTATCATACCTATAACTGTCTCTTTCTCGACTAGGACTATGTCCACGCGGAGAATTATTATTATTATTTCTTCCAGACAGACTACAGGCAACCATATCTCTATGGGCTATGGTATTCGCCGTGGTAACTGTATTAGTTATGGTAGACACGCATGTTGTAGTAGCAGCACTTAAAGGAGTATTATTATGACTTGTGATGTTATTTCCTATAGACTGCTTACTTATGTTAGTACAAGGAGAAGCTCTACTTCCTCTCTGAAAAAAGAAAAAAAAAATCACAAAATAATAATACAAATATATCAATGAATTATATATCCAGGTTAAATTATTTTTTAGAATAAGATTTATATGTTCAAGATTTAACTTTACTTAATAGGAAAAACTTCGCAATATCTCAGGAAGTAAACAAAGTAAATTCTTAAGTAAATATTGAAAAAATCACGCAAATACAATTATATTTATATTTGAACTTTTTATCAACATCTTTTATAAAAGTTTCAATGCTTGTCGGTTATAGTTTTTTAATTTCTAATCAATTAATTAAAATAACTCAACCTAATAACTTAACTTAAATAATTCTAAACTTTAATCTAATAATTTAACCAGAAATAAAATCTCAATGTTTAAAAAGATTTTATAGATATTTGATATTATAAACATTTATATATATGTATTACTTACTACGTCTGTACGCGAAGAAGCAGAATGGGAAGGAGATGGTACCGCAGGTGGGAGATACGGACTATGATTTAGAGCTGTATACGGTGTATAAAGCGGCGGATAAGATGGTTGCGTTTGAGGATAGGCGGCCATGGGTATTGGTGGTGGATAGCTTGTAGTAGCAGCACCGTTTGATGGTGCTGCTGGAGCTACACCTAAATTAGCTACTGCCGGACTAGTAGTATGGCTCGATGAAACGAGGGGCACATTAGGTGGATGTAATGCAGGTATCGTAGTATGAGGTTGTTGGGATAAGGAAGGTGGTGGCAGAGCAGGTGAGGCTGGTCGTTGCTGCGGAGCTATTGCACGAGGATTGGCTGCCAGTGGACTAGTCATCTGAAACATTCACATTATCAGCATACATATATATTTAATAAAATAAAGTTCTAGGTAAAAATTAATATAGAAATGATTATTAAAATTAATATGTGTTTGCATTTACCGGTGGTTGGGATATGTGTGGGGGTAATGTTGGGCTAGGAGGACTGGGTGCAGTTGGAACTGGTGCAGATGCTGGCACTGGTGGTGGTATAGGTGCCGGTGCATCCGTTGCAGGGTTGGAAATTTGTCCACCCGTGTCCGGAGGAGATCCTCCTGCTCCGCTCGTTGGAGGCAACACGTGCGGTGAAGAAGATGGCAGCTCGTCTAATAAATAATAATCTCTCATATTATTTTTATTTATGCGCTGCGCACAACATTTATTATAAATATAATAAATTATAATTGTGAATAACTTACATTTACGTGCAAGGGGTGGTGGGGTAGAAGATTCAAAGAGTATCGACTCTGCATCCGAGCCCTTTATAAAACAAACACTTGTTAGATATACTATTTAATGAATGAAATTTGAGAAACAATTACAAACGTTTTAATTAAACTTTCAATACCTTATCGTCTTCTCCTTCACTATCACACTAAAATAAACATGAAAAAGAAAATAATACATTATATTAATAATAATTCAGTCTATCGATGAAATATTATAGAACAATAATGAAAAGGTTAAAAACTACTTACGATATAACCTTTACCCGAACTACAATGACTGCTAGCCTGTAAAATAAATACATATATTTGTAAATAAGTTGTTTTACGTAAATTTTATATATGTAACGCTAAATAAAAGAAAAAAATTACATCGCTGAGATGGTCCCTGGAACTGTCTGCGTCCTGGCAATCCCTAGGTATACCAGGGCCATGCAATTGTTCGGACGCTCTACCACTATCGTCGCTTGTACCTGCATCTAGACCCTGTAAAATAATAAATGATATAATATTTAATCTAATAAATAAAACAAAAAATAAACTTTAACACATTTTGTTGCTACCACATCTTAGAAGGAAGAATCTATTTATCGCTTTGAGTACCATTACAAATATGTGATGATGAGAGTTCTCAATGGAAATTGGTAGCAAAAATTGATTAAATCAAGCTAAAACAATTAAAACAACAACGTAATATTAAATACTGTAAGTTTACCTGGTTGAGCGTCGATGGTGTCAATATAGAATTATGTGTATAGTGGTTGTGCTTGAAATGATTTTTGATATGGTGCTCGGTGTGCCTATTATTTTGTCCAGTATCCAGCTTTGGTTTCTCTTCAACTATCGACAGCAACGTATGCAACTTCTTTACATTATTTTTAGCAGCTAGCTTTATTGCACTCTGAAATGAGAAGAAAAAAAAAAGAAATAAATAAATGAAACGTTTAACGTGTATTTGCAGAAGATATTTCATAATATTTTATATATAAAATGCATTATATAAACAATTATTAGAAATAATTTTAATAATGAAATAAATTTCATTGAAACAAACATACCATGTTCGACAAATCCTAAAACATGTTCATTCCTTCCCGAAATTGATTTTCAATTTTATATTTGAAAATGTTAAATAAGGGTAAATAAAATAGAGAATACATGTCCTTCCTCTTACCCCAGACTTCCAGATCAATTTAGGCAGCCCAGAATGATTGCAATAGATTAATTCGTATATTTTTCATCTTTCGCGCCTAATTTTTCACAGAACGCGCTTATTGGTCGGATCGCGGGCGCACCCTATCGACGAACGGTCGAATTAACGAATGAACGAACGAGCGAGAGAGTGAAATGAAGCGCGCGCGAGAGAGAGAAAGAAAGAGAGAGCAAGGAGGGACACACGACGCATAATACACACACAAAACACACAAAACACATACCACACAACAAAAAGAGAGAGCTCGAATAGCCTAACAAAAATGTATAAAGGTAAGAAAAGATATCCTTGAAAAAGAAACGTTAGTAACACATTGGTTATTATACGATCATTTGCATAAGAAGAATCTGGTTGTCATTGGTGCTTTATAATTAAATAAAAATTAACAACAGTGTAGGAGGAGTAGTAACAGCAGCAGTAACAGCAGCAGGAGCAACGACGATGACGATGACGATGACGACGACAACAACAACAACGGTAAATCCCTGTAGTTATTTTCCTTTCATGCGTCCAAGAAGAACTGACATTGGTTATAAAAAAATTTCAAACTTCTTTTTCCATGTTCCTTTTCATCAAATATAACATATATCCAATCACACATGATTACTGCGTGCAACAATTAAATTCGTATTAAACAAAAAAAAAACCGTAACAAGAAAAAACCTCTCGCATTATGACCGATCGAAAAGAGAGAAGGCGGACGTGGAGGAGAGAGAAAAAAAAGGAGGAAAAAAAATAAAAAAGAAAGAAGACCGATGTACTACTACCACTAGTATTACCTACTATTCTCTCTCTTTCCTTATACTTTTAAATCTATCCTTTCTCTATCTCTATCTATCCTCTATAAATTATTCCACTCTTTCTCTCTTGTTGTTTCTAAGAGAAGGAATAAGGATTCCCTACCACGCGTCGGAATTTCACTATATAGACACGGTTGTTGGTGCGTTCGTGCACTGCGATCACCATGTTCGGGTATCTCCGAAGATTATCTCCTTGTCCTGGAAGCACGACGGTGAAGGTAGTAGTGTGGTGTGGTGTATGGTGTGTGGTAGCAATGGTGGTAGTGATGGTTTGAGGATGAGAAGGAGGAAGAGGAAGAAGAGAAAAAAGGAAGAGGAGGAGGAAGAGGAGGTGGTAGTGGTGGTAATGGTGGTGGTGGAGGTGGCAGCAGCAACACAGCGGCGGCACCGACGACGGCCAGAGAACTTTCACGGCGTGTCTCGCGCGCACGTCAGAAGACCGACAGTCGTTGGTGGTAAAAGTTGGAGAGTAGAGATAAAGTGGGGGTAACGGTAATAGTAGTGGGGATAACAGTAATGGGAGTGGGGTTAGCGCGGTAGGGTAGATGATAGTATAGTAACGGTGGTGGTGGGGGATGGTTGATGGTAAATCCCTCGCGCGACGGAGGGAGAGGAAGAGGAGAACGCCTTTTCCGACGGGTGCTTTAAATCCTGAGCTATGTCCAATGCCACGCACGCTCGTTCGTTCGTTCGTAAGTTCGTACACAATCGTTCGTACGTTCGTTCACGGGTGGCGCTCTCTACTCTGAGAACAGAGAGAGTGTACTACGTTTCTATACTACTATCCTCCTGTCTTTTGCCCCCTGGAATAACACGACTGGTAGTGTGGTGGTAGTGGTGGTGGTAGTATAGTAGTGTAATAGTGTGGCAGTGTAGTAGTAGTAATAGAGTAGTAGTAGAGTAGTAATAGAGTAGTAGTAGAGTAGTAGTAGAGTAGTAGTTGAGTAGTAGTAGTAGTAATAAAAGAAGAGGAAGAAGAGTAAGAGAAAGGGAATTTTTTAACAAATGATCTACGAGCAACGATGAAGAAGATTGGACGGAAACTTGTAGTAACATGGAATAATAGTAACGACACAACATCATTATTGTTGTTTCTTTCTTTATCATAAGAGAATAATAAGGATACTATATGACGATTAAGATTACTATTACTTAAAGACAATAATATGGCACGATAAGGGTCTACTACACACAACGCGACACGGCAGCACACGACAAGGTTTGATGCATCGTTGTTGCTCGGGAAAGATCGGCAGCAGCGGCATCGTCGTCGTGTCGTCGACGTCGTCGTCAGGGACGGTGGTGACGGAGGTAGGAGGAGGAAAAGGTAGGAGGTGGGAGGAATCTGGTGGCGGGCGCGTTCGCGACGATGACAGAGGGATTCGCAGCACCAAAGTCTCATGTGCGCGATGCAGCACGGGAGTACTTACAGTAGGGAGGATCAGAGAGAAACAAGGAGGGGGGAAGAGAAGGTACCTTCCTTCCTTCCTTCCTTCCTTGGAGATACTTTAGGAGAGGGAACGAGAGGGACAAAGACCGAATGAGCAAGGAAGAAAGAAAGAAAGAGAAGACATTGACCGAACGAGCAACCGCACGACGCGAGTCCCTTCGCTGTGCCAGGCCAGCTGGAAGAAACCCTTCTCCTCCCCCTCCTCCATCTCGTCGAACCACGATTTCTCTCTTTCTCTTTCTATATCTCTTTATTTGTTTTTCTATCACGAATATACACGAGACACGACGACGCGTTTCACTTAGGAGTCCTATCCACTTTTATCTTCTTTCTCGAGCTCTTTTTATCACTGTTCGTCTCCCCACCCCCCGTGTGTCCATCTCTCTCTCTTTCTCTCTCATTATTTTTCCCCTTTTTTCTCTATCTTTTTCCTTTTTTTTTCTTCCCCTATTTCTCGTTTATTCGCACACTACAAAATGCGTTTATCCTCCCTTTTTTTCCTTCCCTTTTCTAATTTCCCCTACTTCTCCTTTTTCTCACCCCTCATCCTCAATACATCCCCACCACTTTCCCTCAACCACCTCCATCTTCTTTTTATCCCCACTCTTTCTCCTCTCTTTTATATTACGGGCGTATGCCAAAGCAAAGAGGGGAAAAAAGTACTAGGATTTCTTTCTTTCTTTTTCTCTCTCTCTTTCTCTTTACGCCGGTGTAAAAAAGTAGCAACGGCAGCAGCACTGCTCTCGCGAAAAGCAGCAGCAGCCACACGCTTCTGCTTCTTCTTCTCCACCCTCCCACTCCTCCCCTCTCTCACCCTTTTCAACCTGCGCACGTGTGCCAACCGCGAAGCGAAACCCCCTAGGACATGTTCTGTTCCGCGGCCGTTCGAATAAAACGCGCTACGAGAGAAGACGACTTTGCTTGCTGAGATGATGCGAATTAATTGAATAAACCTCCGCGCACCGCTAAGCTTTCCCTTCCATCCCTCTTCCTCTTCCTCCTCATCCACCTTATTTTCTCCGTTCCGTTCCCTTCTCTTCCCTTCTCTTTACTTCTCTGCACCCGTCTAGGAAAAAAATGCTCGAGAGTGCGTCGTAGTTACTCGAATCTTTCTTTCTTTATTTATTTCTATCCTTTTCTTTCACTTTTGCGCTGGTGTTGGTTGGTTGGTTCGTTCGTTCCTTCATTCGTTGGTTCTTTCTTGTCTTCTTTCTCTACGTGTCCAAGGAAACTGGTTGGTTTACCTCGTAGGGTTCGTGTATTCTCCTCTTATCGCGAGAATTCTCTTTAGGATTTTTAGTTTTATTCTTGTTATTTGATAATGCAACTTTGCCAAGTATATTTATTGACTTCTTCAACCTTCTTCTCTTCTTTTTTTCCCTACTAACTATTATTACTGATGTTAGAGGGTTGTCGCGTAAAGTTAGCGACACGATTGATATTTTTTTTTATTTTTATATATATTTATATCTTTTTCTTTTTTTACATAATCGACAAAAACTTTCCTGTTAGGTAATGTGCATCGTATCCCTCCTCTTGTCCCCACCACCCATTCCATCCTATCATTATTTACTAGGAAAATTTTTGCCTATCTAGGGGAAATATTTTGTGCGTACGAATTTAAAAATATTTAATCGGCACGAATTTTCTCGGGTAAATCATATATATATACGATGATTTATTTATACGTTAGGTTGTTGTCTGGAAAGTTTGGCTTTTTTTTTGCCAATTTGTAGAGAATAATCTAATACACGCGAAAATACTTAATCGATGAAAAAAAACTTGTCGGTACGAACCCGAATATACTTTTTATTAATTGATTGCTATATTTACGAATAACTTTGCTTTAGATCATTCTTGTTCGTAAAAGTTTTTTTCTTTCTTTCCTTTTTTTTTTTTTTATCAGGGATAAATATCGTGAGTATTCAATTGGATAAATTATACATGCGCAGTTAATTATATCAAGGATTAAATGTGGAATACTAATGAAAAATAAACAACAACAAAAAATCCAATCATAAAACAAACGAGATAGATCTTATTTTGTATTAACATTTTCTCGTTTATTTTTTTTATTATTTTTTTAAATTGGATTATAATAAAAAGTAATAACTAAGCGTAGACACAATATCGCAAGAACTGCTACATAAACTATTACATTTAAATAACGTTTAGAATATACATATTGCAAATAAAAAATATGAAACAATTATTTTGCAATATATTATATAAAATTGATCAAACGCAAAAAGTATAAGAAAAAAAATACTACAACACTTCTTATATTGGATTTTCATTATTACGTTGTGAAACAAGTTTTGTTCTTTCTTTAAAAGATTTTAAATCTAGTAATAAAATGGAAAGAGATAAATTTAAAAGTGTCACCAGTTTGCAAGAGCGTAGGAAAAATATACAGTTGTCGTATTTGAATAATAAATTGAAAAAAACCCTGGTAAATAAAAAAAGTAGTGATTTTCTTGTTAGAATAAGTAAGAAGAAAAAAAGGTGAATATTTGCAACTGGGGCGTATGCAATAATCCTCTTTTAATTTTATTTTAGAAATAAAAGAGAAAAGAAACCTTTAAAAGTTCCGCCATTTTGCAAGAGCGTAGGAAAAATATACAGTCGTCGTATAGTTGAATAATAAATTGAAAAAAGATAAAAAAAAACCCTGGTAAAAGATAGTGATTTTTTTAGGATAAAGAAGTAAAAAAAAAAGGTGAATATTTGCAACCGGAGCGTATGCAACAATAATACTCGCGAACGGCGCAAAGCTTTTTCTAGATATGGTTACGGGTGAAGGAAGGTCGTCTCCTCGTAGAACACGCGGACGTTCCACCACCACCACCGGAGGCTGGCTGATGGTGGCTGGCTGCCGGTGCTCCGTGTGCTTCGGCTAGCCGGCTACTAAACTCGTCCATACACCGTTGCCACATTTCTCACCAACTACATACATATACTCGTTTTGAAGTTGACACGATCCGCGGAGTTCTAATAATCGGGCGTTCGTTCGTTCGTGTTTCCTCGTGTTCCCTCGGTTATACTACTACTCACTCGTTCGTTCGTTCGTTCGTCCGTCCGTTCGTTCGTTACTTCGTTCATTCGTACATTCGTTCGTTGGTTCGTTCGTGCGTATGTCGGTCCGTTCCCTTCGTTTGTGGCGCGCGCGCGACATGTTGAAGCTTTCGACAAATCGTTCCGCGTGTCTTAATATACGCGTATTATGTCATCGAGTTATGTTATGTATGATATTCGTTGTACAAGCAAATGTCCGTGCCTGAAGCGCGTATACGATCCTTCTTCGATAAATTTATCGTTCCAAACATCTTTTAATCGAAATTAGTGTGTGTTAAATTAGATGATTAATCAATCTACATTGGTTGGATATTGAGAATTATTATTATCTAAAAAACGAAAATGGTAACCAATAGTATAACTGTTATTTAAATAATTTCAATTTTGACGAAAATAATGCGCAAGGTGCGTTATTGAAATTTAAATATTAATTAATTTCATTTATTAGTTTTATATAAGTACTATTCTATTCAATTAATGGTATTCAATGCAACATCACGTTGAAACAATATTAATTAGTGCATTACTACAATAAAAAAAATGTGTGTTTATTATAAGAAATAAAATATTTATTAAAAATTGATAACCTATTTGGAATATCATATAAATGTATTAACAAGTCATTGATCGGCCTCGTATAATTTTCGCTTGATATATGAACATGTCATTGGTTAATTTAAAAAAAAAAAAACAATAACAAAATATTTCGTTAATTGTTAATTTCTCTCATTGGTTATTGAAATAGGGAACATCTCATTGGTTATTTAACAAAGTCTCTAAACAAATATAAAAATTGGCGCGAACTTTTTTGACAAACTCGAAAATGAAATAAAAATAAAAATAAAAATAAAAATAAAAATAAAAACGAAACAATATTCTTATAAATTAAAAGGAAATTGAAGAAAAATAAAATAAGAGAAGTTTTTTAACTCGAATATATTCTTGTGGCATGCAATTTCATTGAGGAAAATAATGCCAATCCCTCTCTTCTCACCCTTAACTCCGAAGTAATTGGGGGAGGGGGGATTTAGGTGGAGGTGGAAGAAACTGGACATGCATATTAGTCGCACGTGGTATATTTAACTTGACTCGATGAATATTTTGCTAGCAACCGACGAAATACATGTCTCTATTAATACACACACACACACACAGACTACATATATATGTATGTGTGTGGGTGTGCATGAAGAAAATGGTGGATGGAAATAAATGTCTGGTGCAAAAAAAGAAAAGGGCATACGAGGGTCACTGACTGGCTTTAAATTTGACAGAAATGTGTATCATTGTCCTTTTCATTCCCTCGTATACTATTTGAGAGAAAGATAAAATAGTAAAAAAAAAATAAGAGATGATAAATTCTTCGTTCTGGTTGGAGAGAGAGTTTTATGTTCGGGACAATAACAGCAAACGAAGACTCTTTGGTACAACGACCATCTGTTTGACGAAAATTTCGGCCTCTTGCCAGTGCCAAATTGACGTAGGCAAGAGAGAAAGAGAGAGTATGAAACTAACCAACATTTTGGCTTAAACCCAAAAATTATCCAAAAGTAAACACCTATCCATGACAGAGCATTGTTTATATTCTAACTTATTAACGTCAGCGCTATTTTCTTCTTTTAATATCACAAACTTTATTTAACATAAACTTCGTACTAATTATTATTTCTATTTTTGTATTTTCAAGAAACTGAAATAATTGGTGATGAGGAGGGGAGGGGGTGACAAGAGAAAACGAACAAATATTTGTTCATAGTTCGTTACATTTTATTTCTGATATTAATAGTTGATCCAAATGATATTATAAATACTAATTTTTTTAAATACTTAAAATCGCGTGTGTAAAGGTTTACTTAAAACAAAAATAAATAAATAAATAAATGAACTTCTATTAAAGAAAAAGTAACGCGACGAGGTAGAAAATTAGAAGAAAATGAAATAAAAGAAGGTGGGACAATTTTACACTGTACGAGAATTTCAGCTTTAAAAGGTGCCATAAAACATTTACTCTGTGCCTCGAGAAGAAAAAAAAAAATTGGATGAAAGAGAAAGAAAGGGGTGAGGAGAGAAAAAAAGTTTAAAATGAAAAATAAGGTTTTGATATGTTTGTGGTGTGGTCCGAGACTTTAAAACCAAAAGAGAAAGTAAAAAAGATAAAAAGAATGATGGTTGTTGTTGACCATACTCGGATCTGAATAGTAGTAGTAGTAGTAGTAGTAGTAGTAGTAGTAGTAGTAGTAATAATAGTAGCAGTAGTAATAGTGTAGTAGTAATAGTAATAGTAGTAGTAGTAATAGTAAACAGTTGTTGTTGTTGTTGTTTTTGTTGCATTGGTGGTGGTGGTGGTGGTGGTGTTGGTGAACGAGGGAAGGAGGTTTCAAATAAACCGGTGTTGGGCAGTAAAAATATTTACTGTGGTGTAAATACAGCGATAAAAGTGGTCCTCTCTCCGACGGGTCACTGAGAGAGAAGAGGTTTGGGAATAAAAAAAAAAAGTAAAAAGTTTGGTTTGAGGATTTGAGAGTTGAGAATTTAAGGGAGAAGGAAGAGAGACTTATTTTCAGAAGTGAAAATCTTTCGAGAGATTTACATAGGTAATAATACCGTATAATTCTCAACGTTTCAGCAATGCAACAAGACAACATGTTTACAAATTAACCATAACATTCTTTGCAATCTTAACAACTCGGTTAGGAGAAGAAGGAGGAGGAGTGTAGTATAATTGAGATGATTATGAAAATAAGTGGGAGTTATTATCTTAGCTTGTAACAAATTACCAAATGTTTTATTATTTATGTTCTTTCTTTTTTATTCTGTTACTTAATTCAATTTATCTGTTATTTTTACCCAAGTAACAAACACCTGAAACCAACCCCCATTTTCTCTTATTTTCTATTTTACAAGATTACTTATTGTTGTAACTGTAGTTTCTTTGAAAATAAGCTATTCAAATTTTGTTCTTTTAGAATAATAAAGAATGACTTTGAAAAATGTATAGCCTGATAGGAGGTAAAATCAACCTCCCGACCTTTTCTTTATTTTCTATTATTGCAAGGAGAATTATTACTGTAACTGTAATTTCTTTGAAAATAAATTATTCAAATATTTTTCTTTATCCCAGGTCAGGGTTTCTTTTTTTAACAGAATAATAAAGAATGACTGAAAAATGTATAGTCTGGTAGAAGGCAAAATAAGGAAGAAGACAAATTTTTCATGGTTCTCAAATTGACATTCCAAAGAAAGAAAAGAAAAAGAAGAAACGTGGACCTCTTTTTGAATTTTAAGCTTCGCTTGTTACCTTAGAATTGAACCTAAATTTACATTAAGAAGAAAAAGAAAGTTATATAAAAAAATAGAATTTAAACGTTGACCAAGGATGTTCAAACTAACAAACTTTCCAATTCCGAGCGGTTCTATTTTTTTCGTAGCAAAATTATCGAATAAAATGTATCATGAAATTTTCAAATTAATTTTCAAATTTGTTTTATCGTCACGGGTTTACAAATTAAAATGCCGTTTGATTTTTTGATGTCAGATAAATCAATCAGGGTATACAACAACCTTATTTTCAATATGGTTTTTCTTCGGTAATAATACAACTCAAGTTCTTACGAGAGATTTAATGCTTAAAAAACTGGCCTCGTCACACGGGGGGTGATGATCCCACCTTAATGTTATTTATAAATCCAGATCTTTGGAATGAGCTAATCAAATTTTATCTAGATTTTAACAACGTGACACTGACCTCTCAAACACTTATCGATTAACATCTCTTGACGATATTTTATTATCGGTTATTATCGAATATATCTAAAAATACATTTACAAAAGATAATAATCTCAATTAGAAGATTATTTTTATTTATCTTTAGTTGATATAAATATATAAATATATATCAATTTTTTCACGAATAGATTAATACGTACTACAGAACACTTTTTGATTAATCAACATAATCAGTGAGGAAGCTGAAGTGGGGTGGGGGATAGGAAGGAGGTACCAAACAAGTTGACAGATTGATTTACATTAGTTTTACATATTACTAACACGTAATTCAAATCTAATTGAAAATTATCTATACATCCTAGGTGTTTTTTTGTTTATTAGAATAATGTTTTATAATCATTAGGTTCACACGCGTAAACATAATTATTTTCTTTGTTTTTTTTTCAATTTGATTTAATTTTTTTCTTTTCTTTCGAATTAATTTTTCAATAGATATTTACAAATTTAAATTTAATCGAGAATATACACGCGTTTAAACGTACACATATTTAAAGGAATAACGCGAACGTGTATTAACCATAAATGTATCTTTATTTTTACTATAATAGCCCCTCTACTATTTGAGTATACGAGTTTTATTAAACCATTTGCGGTTTAAAAACTGCAATATCTATTTCAGTTTTATTTTCCGTTAACGGGGTGGTTTGTTGGGTACTCGAATATAGGGAATGGATTCTATCCACTTTAAACCACTATCAAATATATATATATATACTTTTCTTATCTAGTAATAAGTATGCAAGCAAGTACTTTATACAACAGTATATACTAGTGATATATATTTACATATGTTTTTACAATTATCATTTTATATATATATATTATTATATATGTATGGTATTAGTGTATATGAACAAGATTGTTTTTCCAATATGTTACGAACATTTTAAATAATATTTTTCCAAATCAAGAAATATTTAATCCCATAATTGATACTTCCATCAATCTATCAAAAATATATCTCTTTACACACCCAATAAACCAATCTAACAACAAGAACAACAAAAATAATAGAACAGCAATAAGAANCGTTTAAGATCTTTCGATAACGTTGTAACTGTAAATGATTCATTTCTTCTTTTTTTAAATTAATCCGAATTAAAAATAATATTTCGCTAAAGTTCGAATTTTTTTTTTTAACGTAAGTTTTTTTATTTTTGGTTTCTTTTTTTGGTGGGAGGGAGGGGGTAGTAGTTTCCCCTCCGAGCATATACAATTACACAGTTTTGTTTATTATTTTTGGTTCTGTTTTATAAATAATATCTATTCATATTATATCGAAGAATATCGAAGTACAAATTAATCTTCATTAAAAATATTAATAATGGAATAATTGTGTGTTCGAAAAAAATTTAATGATTATAAAAATGTAAAATTAAAACGATTGTATAATAAATATTCATATATGTATGTATATATGTATATATGTATGTATATATGTATGTACGTATGTATGTATTAGGATGTCAAGTATAAAATGGAGCAAATTTCAATTCAATTATGTGCATTTTTTGCTCCATTTCATACTTGACAACCTAATATATATGTATATATATCTAAAAGACATGAAATTGACATTTAGTTGATTCAATGATTACACATTTTTATCACATCGATTTTAACTTATTGAACTTTTCGTTTGGGTTCTTGGTTAATTTCTGAAAACAGACGTAACTTTTTGAAACCAAGTATTAAGATGATAGCATTGATTATGTAAGTGCTTATGCAAATTACACAAATACTTCGTAATATATATAAAATGTATGCCAGATAAACTGAACATATGTTTGATAATATTCCTAAAAATACAATCGTTACAACACTGGAATAATCGTTTAACATGCCTGAAATTAAAAAAAAAAATTTATATATATATATATATATTAAATGTTATATTCATTATATATAATATATTAATGTTATATTATATAAATACATAAATATATTAATATTATTAATATATATTATTAATTATGTAACATTAATATAATTATATTAAATATATAGTAGAGACTCGATTTCGTTTCGGTCTCGGGGGAAAGAAACTTATCAAAAAGGTCTCCAGTAGGCGTGGTCCGATTATTATAAACCAATGAGAATAGACAACTGTTACTTACTAACACTATCAAACATACAATGAACCTAATGCCCGCGAAATGTAAAACCATTAATTAAATACACTATTAAATACTATCACAGTATCATTTAATTTATCAAATTCTTAATTTTAATTATTATTTAATAAATAAACACTTATAAACTAATGAAGTAATTGATATGAATGCTACATTTTGAAATGTTTATAGTACTTTTGAGGTTATGTTACCGACATCCACATGGATTGTCCAACACATATAAATATACCTGCTCATCGTCATATTCCCCTCATTTCCTATAGATGAAATCTTATGGGGAAAGAGAAACGCTTCGAGGGGACAAAACTTTTGAAAACGAAACGAAATTGAGTCTCTGCTGTATATATATATTTTAAAACATTTGAAATATATAGATGTTGGTTTTAAAGAAAAAAAAGGGTTTACTTACTCAATCCGCCTATTAAAAGATAAAATCCCAAACCATATAAACTGTTTGGTAAGTAAAATGGAGAATTAAATGATATTAATCCAAATCCTTTACCATATCTGAAATTACAATAATTATTAATAATTATTTTCTCTAATCATTAAATAATCGATCAATGTAATAAGATAATCGAACAACAACAAAATTAAGGTCGTATAATTACCGACGGTCGATAATTATATCTTTTATTGTAAAAAAAATATTTATATAAAAACTATAAGAAACAAAACAAATATTACGAATTGAGGAAAGTAATTAAATAAATAAAATCAGGAAAATTTACTACGCGATTATCGATAGTCGATAGTTTTATTTTCTACGACAAATCTTATCGACGGTCTATAAAGTGTAACTTTCTATAATAAAAATAACTTTTTCACAACTCTAAATAATAAACCAACATTTATCTTGAAATATAATAACTTTATACCACGGTCGATAAAGTAAGTTTCTTTTACGAAACCATTGCATAACCTCAATACGAAATAATCTCAAAAGAAAATAATCAATTCTTTATTTATCCTTCAAGTTAATAAAAGAAGAAAAAGAAGAAGAAGGATAAAAAGAATTTAAAAAAAAACAATCTTAAATAAAAATAATTAAAAATATTAAATTTTTTCGATTAAGAAATCGAAACGAAAGATTAGATGTTTACGAAGTAATGGAAAAAAAAAAAATGAAAACAAAAAAAAAAAAGAGAGAAAAAAAGAAAAGCCTAGAAGATATTTTTCGTAATATTTGATAATAACCGACTTACTGAGACATTAATATATTACTGCAACTCATATAATCATTAATATCGCATAATGCTTTATAAGAATGATCACGTTCCTTCGTGGTTTCTACAATGAACGCGTAATATGACAAAATCGTGCCTAATATGCACGAAAATATCAATCCAGTTGAAACCTTTCTCAATGATTCCGGCGTAGTAGACATTGTTGTTATTAATATTATTATTAATTATTAAACCTAATTTAATTTAAACCTTCTTATGTTTTTCTTAACCAATCAAATAATCACAATGGTAATCCTTTGTACCCACTTTTTGCATCACAGACACAAACACAATTATCAAAACAACACCAACAAGAAAAATATTATTTAGAAAACTAATGTATGGAAATATTTGAATGATGGAAAACGTATATTAACGTAATTCAATACGTATATATGAATATATATATATACACGATGTTTCTTCTAGAACGTCTATCAATGTTATGAACAGCCCTGAGAAAATTTTGTTCATACCGCCTAATCGCAATACATGATTCATATACATGAAACAAGAAGAGGGGTTTATTTGGTATATCGATTTATGTCAATTCGAATTAACTTTACATATGAATTTGCATTTAAACAGGTTCCTTGTTTATTACCAAACCACCACCACTACTACCACACTACCACACAACCATTAGTACTGTGAAATTATCGTCAGAATAAAAAAAAAATATTTAAAAAAAAACCCATCAATTATACTTTATTATTTTAATTTTAACATTTTTGATTCATTAGTAGTAATACTTAAATCCAAAACGGTATAAAACAACTATACACAACTATACAATTATTTTTATTTTCTTTTTTTTTTTTTCATTTAAATGAAATTATAGTCAGAATAAAGAAAAAATATTTAAAAAAAAAACCCCATCTCAATTATACTTTATCTTAATTTAAAAATTTATGACTTATCAGTGCTGATAATATTTAAATCTAAAAATATATAAAACAACTGTATATACACGTTAATAAATGATTCTATTTTTATTTCCATTCATTTTGTACAATATTTTTATTTTTTATCATTTAAATGATGATCTTATATCAAACTAACAGAATTACTATATGAGAAATATACTTACATAAAAGTATATTTTTTTCCAATAGCGATTATAATGCATAAATACTTTGTGTTTAACATTATAAGAGAGAGAGAGGGAGAGAGAGAGAGAAAATGAGAGAAATAGGGCGAGAGAGAGATACTTATCATTTAATAATCCTTATTCCTAAATAATTTTAATAATTCTAACAATAATTTGCTAAAATTAATAGGACCTTTCATGAATTACGTTGATGAAATCATGTGATATAGATCATTTTTTTAAAATCAAAAATATTTTATCATACCTCGAATATCAATTTCATAAATGTAATCATTTTAAACGTTTACAGTTTTAATTTACTCAATGATTTATTAAATTATCCCGTTTTTCATTCAAAAATTTGTCCTTTTTTTTCCACGACGCAGCAGTATTGTAATTCCCAAAAGAGAGAGAGAGAGAGAGAGAGAGAAAAAAAAGACAAACAAAAAAGAAAAAAATTGAGAGATACTTGACGCAGAAAACAAATTGAAGTTTTGTTTTTAATCAGTACGAAAAAAAGACATAGAGATGTTAATTTGTTAATTGTTAATAATTTAAACAATTATTATGCTATATATTAGTATTACCACCATCATCATCATCATCATCATCATATCGTGTCCCTTTTTTACTTTTCTTTTTTACTTATAAAAAAATATTTATCGAATAAGCTAAAATGAAAGAAAGATGAAAAAAATAAAAGAAAGAACGTTCCTAAATGTAAATTAAAAGATGTTGAATCTTTATACGGCTGGTGGAGTGTTTCGCGTGTATTTTTTTTCTTTTTTTTTTTCATTTTCATAATTCACGAAGAATAGCATTATCAGAATTATGTGTGGTTTTATTCTTGCGGTGCCATTGCTCGTGCTTGTGCCCGTACTCTTTTTTCATATTCGAGGCGATTTTGACTGCAACGATTGAGAAAAATCAAAAGTTGTTTTAAAGATATTTATATATAATACTTAATAACGATAAAAGTATTAATATTTATATTATGATAACAAACCAATATATTGTATAGGCTTCTGCTTGAGCCGGATCCTTGACATTAGGTTCGTTCAATAAATCCTGTATTCCTAAAAGTATTTGTTTTATCGTTATTGCTGGTCTCCAATCCTTTTCCTCATCAAGCAACGACAAACAAACCGTTCCAGAGGGATAAACATTTGGATGGAACAGTGGTGGTTCAAATTTGCATTTAGGCGGACTTGATGGATAATCATCTTTAAAAATCATGCGCAGTTTGTATAAACCACCTTCCCAAGGGGTCTATAAAAATCAACCAAAACAATTTATATATAATAAATTGAATCGTGTTATAAATAATATGATATGAATATATTAAAGAACGATATCAGATACTCACAGATTTCTTTCCTGGGATAGCGCATTCCCAACTCATTAAATTAAGTGTACCATCTGGGTTTTTGGTTGGTCTTGCTACGAAACCCTTAAATTGTAAAACACAATTATTATTTATTATTTAATCTAAATAATGATAATTAATAACAAAAATATATATATACATATAATTTTGTTTTTCCAGATTATGATTTATGTTAATAAAATAGATCAAAACAAAAAAAAAGGGCGCCTAATTTATCAATAATTCAGTACCATGCTAAGTATAACATTGCTTAGAATTTATTTTTCATCCGAAACAAATGTTAAAGAAAAAATTGCGACAATATCTTTAACGATTTTATTTCTGTACTATTGTTATTATTATTATTATTATTATTATTATTATTATTATTATTGATAATACTTACGAAAGGATGATCTTTTCTCCATGCTTTACGTTCCTCCGCTAATCTCGCGATCGCTATGCCAGACATTTTTCTACAACAAAGTCGGCAATTTCATTCGCCAAATATTTATTTAATTTATATATATTATACATCTATATATATATATATATATATATATAAAATAAAAAACATTAAGAGGGGTAATAAAAACTTTTACAGAGGCGGGAAACGTGTGATAGGGTTACTAGTTGTTATAAAAACAAAACAAAAAACAAAGAAAAAGAAGAACACACATGCAAGATTTACTCAAGAGATAATAATTATTACGAAGATATTTTCTTACTTGAATATCACACACTTAGAAATATAGAAAAAGAGAGATATAGAGAGAGACCTTTTTTTTAATTTTTATTAACACCACAAAATTATCTTTACGTATATATATATAATATACATATATATATATATATATATTCTTAGAAGAAAAATTTCATGAGTTCCAAAAAACTATGATATTTAACCACAATTTTTGGGGATTCACGTTGAATGATTGGACCAACCGTTTGTTTAACTTCGAAACACCTTTTAACGAATCGAATTTATTTCCTATAGTATAATAATAACAATAGTATGTTTAAATGTTTTGGACAAATTCCGTTAGGTCAATGACCACTCAAATTACTGCTATCAATTTGTCCAATACGCTGATTGGTTGGTGTTTTTTTGTCTTCTTGAAATGAAGTTTTACGGATAAATCGTTTCTTACGATAATTAATTTTGGTGTTATAGAGTCAATTGTAACATTTGTCGATTAATGAATAATAAAATATTAATTATTAAATTAAACGATACATATTATTTTGTTCGTTTCTTGGAAACAACAAACAAAAATTTATGGATGAGTTAAGTTATCTTCCGTCGGTAAGAAAGTGTCCAAATTTTTTGGACAAGTTACGTCGGAAATAACCAATAAAGAAAATTGTTAACTAAATTATGAATAAATTAATACAAATGTTATCGTTGGAGAAATAATTTTTTAATCCTAAAGAAAAAAAAGAAAAAGAAAGATATTTTTCGAAATATTTATTTTATAATTGCATTTCATTCGATTTCCAATTGAAAAGTTATTAAACGTAAATCGTATGCAAGTATTGATCGTACAAAATTTGAATTACAGTTTTGCCTTTTTTTATTTATTAATCAGTAGTCTTATTAGCATTATATATATAATAAGTATATATATATATACATCAAAAATAAAATCTCATCTGCGTCTGCGCTCGTTATCATTGAATATGTTTATAAAGTGTTAAGGCCATTAGATTTGTAGATTTAGTAACACATTTACCGGCACCTGAATAACAGTAGTTTCTTTCTTATCTTCTTTTTTTTTTTTTTACTGTCTATCTTAAACTTTATTATATATTTTTAATTACTCTTATATATATATATATATATAGTTTATTAATAATATCAATCAAGGAAAAAACAATATTAAAGTTTTATATTTGAAAAATTATTCATCAAATCTCGATGACAAAATGTGGCCAATAATAATAATAGTAACAATAATGTAAGTTTTTAATTTAAACTTCAATGTTTCTTTTTTTTACAACAAATATAGATTCAATTCAATTGACATTTTTTTTTGTTTTTTTTTTTTTCATTCGTTTTAATTATTTTCAAATTGTTTTTTAAATTAAACATCTTTTATCTCCCCAGAGACTTTTATTAGTATAAATTCAAATTGTCGTTTTATTTTTATTTTTTTTTTCAAATTAAAAACTTTCCTCCTTCTTTTCAAAGTTATTGCAACATGTTTTTTTTATTTGCATAAAAAATTTAATAATAATAATAATAATAGTAATAAATTGTTAACTCTTACGAAGATTATTGAAGCGCATAATAAATAAATAACTTAAAAAAAAAAAAAAAAAAAGGAAAAAAAAAAATTATGCACATGACGTGTAATTTTCGAAACTCATTTTGAAAAACAAAATTAGTAGTCCTGTATTATTGTCCTGGTAAATATTTTTACTTAAAATAACCGATTCGCTGTAGACGTTTATTATTTCGTACGAATGTGATAAAAACGTTTAGTATAACATTCGTAAGTTGTCGTAACCAAAAAGTTAAACAAAATAAAAAACAAATAGAAAAAATATAAGTGTTAACGTTGATATTACGTAAAAGTAAAACACACATGCACGTGAAACAGAATCAAAATTGCAAACAATTGTTTATCTTTTTTCTTTTGGGAAGGTGAGGGTCTTTCTTTTGCACATTTAAATACACGTGATGGACGAAACCTAATCTCCCATTTTATTTTATTTTTTTTTATGTTTATAATACAACGTAATAAATAGAACAAAATTGCAAATAATTGTTTATTTTTTTTACTATGGGGAGAGGGCCGGGGTTGCACATTTAAGTACACACGTGATCGAAGAAACCTAATCTTCCATTATTATTTTTATTCTTATTTGCATAATACAACATGTACACGATAAGATAAAATTCTTTCTAATATACTTAATTGTTGTATAAGAAATTTTTCGAATTTTTTTATGTTTTTTTTTTTGTCCGCTTTTATTTCGACAATTGTTTATTCATTTATTTATTTTCTTTTTCTTGTGTTTTTCGATTGAAATATAATTTAAACGTAAAGATAAAGTTTCATTTTCTTTTGATATTTTTCCCATTTTTTTTTTAAACAGGACAATTACATTCGAATCGAGTACGATGATTTTTTCGGATGGTTCTAATCAAGATACCGAAAATTTAGATTGTCATCGTATTAATTCTAACAACGAATTACAAGAATGCCATTTGAAAGAAAATGGACATCGTTTGACATGTTTCGGTGGTATCGAGGATATATTACAAACCGAGTCAGTAAATTAAATGAAAAATTATAATAAACAAATATTATTTAAATAAATATTTGTGTATAGAAGAGAACGAATTTTTGATTTGCTCATCTCTTCGAATGAAGATTTTCTTCCTTTTTTTACATTTTATTTTTTTGTTTAGACGTAAAACAATAAACACTCTGGTGTTGTGTAATTGGCCTAACTCAACTTTAGATCCGCAAGAAGTTTTACAAGGATTTTCATCGTTGAAAAAATTGAAAATAATAAATAATAATAATTTGACAAAATTGTTGACTCCCTTTCCCGAGGATTGTCAATTTCTTGAAGTAAGTTTAATTCATCATACATGTGTCAATATTATTTATTGAAATTCGTTTATTATTATTATTATTATTATTATCATGTACATTTTTGTCACAAATGTTTTGTCAAATTTTTCATTTATCACAATACGTTTATATTTATAAAATCAATTTATTTTCGTTTAGATTTGTTCGTCCTTTCATTTTCTTTCTTTTTTTCTATTGAATATTTTTATATCTTTTTTTTTTGTCGAATTTTGGATAAATAATAATTGTACAGATAGACGAGGAAGAAGCACGTTTCTGTTTCGTCAATGTTTCTCTTGACAGAAAGTTAATTTAACACATAACAAACTGGAAGAACTATCCTTGGATTTGTTTGCAAATCTTTCCAATTTAAGGGTCATCGATTTGAGATACAATAATTTCAAAGACATCGATATTAATGGGTTTAATTTATCCACTTTACATCATGTTTATTTATTTGGTAAGTATATCGAACAAAAACAACATTTATATTTCATATAATTTTTCATTATATTTATTTATTTATTTCAATTTTAATTGAAATATCGAAAAATTAAGAAAATAATAATCTTTCGAAATATTTCAATACAATTAAAAGATATTTTCAAACAAAAATAATCCTCCGAAATGTATTTCAATTGAATAGAAATATTTTCAAACAGAATTAATCCACACACGGTGATGTTATAAAAGAAATTCAGTATGATTTGAATGGAAATATATAGCATATTTTGTTTATAAATATTTCTCAATTAAATTGAAATACATTTCGTGGTGGATTATCCATCATATTTACCCCTCATTATTTGCACCATTCGTTTATTCGAGCCAGAATGTGTGCGGCGTAATGGGGTGTCAACGCCATTGCAAACAAAATAATAATACTCCGAAAATATTTCCATTTAATTGAAAAAATATATTTCAAATTTTGGTAATTTTATTGTTTTATAATGTTTCCAATTAATGTCTGGGAGTGGGGATAAATATTATAAATATATGAATAAAGGTAATCCATTGAAATGTACCGAAAATATGGCTTGGATTCTCGACCTGAATAATGAGTCTTTAGCTAGAAAAGTTGTTGATCGTGAAAAATTACGCTGTTCTGTTCCGCACGATGGTAGACCACTCGTAAAAGTCGTCGAAATAATTATGGTAAATTTTACAATTTATTTTTCTATCGCTAGATTAATGAATTTATTGATCATTTAACAAAAAAAAAAAAGAACAATTACAAAAAATAAATAAAATAATGTCACAAATTATGTGTGCGTGTGTGTGCGTGTCCTTGGTATTTAGTATTATATTTATTTATACAACATTGAATCTAGAAAAAAAAAAAGTATTTTCGTTATTTAGGCAAACGATTAATTAAATTTATCCTCCAATCATTTGTTTAAAAAAAAACTTTTTTAAATTAAATTTAAATTAAATGATAATATTTAAATTATTTTTAGACACTAAAAGAAGAATGCAACAGAACATTATGTGATTGTGAATTAGTATACGTAGTTGGTCGAGGTGGTAAAAGAACGTCGAAACAATTAATTGCATTTACTGCAGTAAATTGCAGTTATCGCGATTTAATTGAAATGCCTGTATTTTTACCAGCCAATACAACAACTTTATATTTAACTGGAAACAAGGTAACATTATTATTATTATTATTATTATTTTATTTTAAAATATTTATAACAATATAAAAATTCTAAATTAATTATGAATTAAAAAATACAAAACTTTTTTTTTTGTTTTAATAATAAATTTTGTGTCCATGGGATTTTGTCCCAGATCAAGGATTTAACGCCACTTATAAAAAATCCTGTTTACAAAGAAGTATTGGATCTTTATTTGAATGACAATTTGGTTGAATCAATCGTACAATTGGATGGTTCCTACTGGCTGGATCATTTTCGAATTTTAAGTCTACATGGAAACAAACTTTCAGACGTTTGTATCTAATTTTATGATCAAATATTTAAAACATACACAAAATAATTTAATTTTTAATAATTATTATTATTATTAAGTCATTGTATTGGAATATTTAAGAAGATTTGAAACACCTGACAATATTTAACATGCTAATGAGTTCTCTTAATCTAACTATAGCTCATTATAATCTTTATTTAGATGTTCTTTTTCTTTTTCTTAAATATTCTTTTAGGTGCCAACATATGCTTTGGAAAATGTCTTGCTACAAAGTGGTAGCGTGGCAAGATTATATCTTGGTAATAATCCATGGAGATGCGATTGTCTCTTTACACCTGGATTTCAGGTAAACAAAAAAAAATAATAAATTTTTCTTCACTATCATTATATGATTTATAATTATTTATTTTAATATTTTTATTTTATATAAGTATTTTTGTTAATTAGAAAATGAATACTTGTTGATATGTACGTAATGTTTTGTTCATGCACGAATAAAGTGTTTTTATGGGATTATAGGATTTATTGATTAGGTATACAAATTTAATTAGAGATATAAACGAGGTCAAGTGTGCAGTTATCAGCGGTGACGAAAATTCAAACAAACAGGTGACTTACTTCATTGACGCTAAATTTTCATTCGGATTTTTTTTATTAAATATATTCAGTGATATTATGTGATTTTTTTTTTTTTCTTTAATCAGATTCGGGACTTAACTCGAACAGAAATTTGCATATCACCGGACGAAAATACATTGATTTATCCATTGGACATTTTAAATATTATATTGGCCTTGATGATATTATTAATTATCGGCAAAGTTTTGTACGATTATTGGTCGTTTAAGAAAACAGGAAAATTACCATGGATAGTATCGAAAATACCATGAACAAAAATTACACAACTAATATATATATTTTGTTGTTGTTAATGTTTATAAATAAATTTCCTCGTTGAGATATTTTTCGTAAAATTTCTCCGCAGCTAATTTCTTTGCCTTATTATGACTACCTCCTTGTCCTGTTAATTAGTACAAAAATAATAATAATCAATTTGTAAATAATTTTTAATTAGATCTACGATTTGTATAATATTGAATTGATGAAAAAATATATATAAGTAAATAAATAATTATTATATTATGTTTATTAAACTGTCAAATATGAAATGGAGCAAATTTCAATTCAATTGTGTGCATTTTTTGCTCCATTTCATATTTGACAATGTAATATTTACCTTCTATCACATGATTGAGTGCCATACATTTGGCTACAAATTTAACACCTTCATGCTTGTATTTCTTTTCAATTATGTATTTCGGTGGGGGTCCCCCCTTTTTTATACAAAGCATGTAAACCTTTCTCAAAGGTGTCTCAATCGTATCGTCATTTCCAAAATTAATTATTTCCAATATTCTTATTTAAAAAAAAAAAGAAAAAGTAAAGGAAAAAATACGAAAGTTAGAATTTAACTCCACGTTCAAATATAGAAACGAATTTAATTTTAATTAATTTACTGTTCTCGAGATAATTCCAACAATTGTTTCATATCCTTGTCGTTCATCTGATGATCTGCTATATTTTGCAATATTACCTTAGCTATATTATTTTTAATTAAATTTTCTGAATCTCCACAATCAGTTGCTGAAAATTGACCATTAACGAATGACAATGAATTTATATTAAATATGATCACACACACACACACGAATATTTTTAATTATTCAATTAATTAATTAATTAAATACTTTTGATAAAATAAAATTTAAAAAACAAAAAAAAAGCAAACACGTACCAGAAAATTCGGACAATTTTCCGGTTATAACAAAACGATTGCATTTATTTTTCTCGCAGTTATATTGAATTTTTAATTGACATTTATTAGCATAATCTTCCAGTATATCCCATGGTGTTTTATTATTCATTTTATCGTCACCAAAAATCTGTTTTAAAAAGAATATATATATAACAACAACACACACATATATACACACATATATTTAATAACAATTTATATACTAATTTTTTGTGTATAATTTATTTAAATACCTCTCCTTCGTTTATGTTAATTCTATCAACATTTTCATTCATTTGTTTATCTTGCGAATTGTTTAAAATATTATAACGATTTCCAACGTTAACATTGTCTTTCCAATCACCCGAAGAATTTGTATTTTTATTATTTTCTTCCACATTATCGATTATTTTTCTTCCAACAATTTCTTCTTTCGCATTCGAAAATGATTTTGTTTCTTCAATTTCCACGTTTTCTTCATTTTTCTCTGTTAGGTATATTATTTAGAAATAAAAATTTACACGTTAATTAATATTTGTATGCATAAACAATTTCAACATAATTCGTTTAAATTATTTGTTTTTTTTTTTTTATGTTAAACTCACTGTTCTCTTCTTTGATGTCTTTCAAAGAATCATCTACAATTAAACAGAAGAAAAAATATTTTACAAATTATTTCAATCATTTTTGAATACAATTTCATCAATTATAAATATCGTCAATATTATATATGTAAAATGTTGAACATTCGACGAAAGATTAGAAATGATTTTGTCTCGATTACTATCATTATCATTTCGATGTTTCTCGTTTTTGATATCTTCTTTGAAATTATTGAATTTTTCTCCGCTGGAAGATGGCCTATTGGACAAAATGGAATCAAAATCCGTGTCAATGGTGGAAATACTACTTTCTGATATTTGTGTTTTTGCTGTGCTCGTCATTATTGTTACATCTTCGATCACCTTTTTATAAAAAAAGAAACAAAAATTCTTTATCTATGTTTATATTTATTTATCTATTAATATTAAAAAGATTAGAATGCGTTTTGAATATTATTTACATTGGCATCTTCCGGAAATGATTCGTCGCAAATCAGTGAAATCATTTCATCGGATTCACCAGAATCAACGTAATTGTTTAAACTTGATACTTCTATAAATTAATTATTAATATAATTAATATAAAAATATTTCATTAGCCATTAATTTGCTCTCTTTTTAAATGATTAAATTAATATAAATACCACTAGGAGATCTTGGGCAAGGTATTCTGAGTTGTTGCAAAAGATCATCTGCATGATCAATAACAGTTTCCATTTCGCAAAGAAGTGGTGCAGCATTTGGGAATCTTTTTTTTATCATTTGCCACAAAATATCAGCGTTTTCCATTTTTTGTAAAGATTTTGGTGGTCCAAATTCATGATTATTTAATATCTCATCTCGTTCCACCTCTTCTGACATTTTTAAAAATATACAAATTTCTTTTAACTTTTAATTATATTCAAAAAGTGTTAATGTGATTAAATCCAGGAATACGTCAATCTTGACATTTTTTTTATTTTTGGACAAGTCTCGAACGTCAAACGTCAATATAATTAATAACTGAAGTAAACAAAATACTATCTATATTAGAAAAAATTATTATTTAAATAAATGAACTAAAAAAAAAAAGAAGACAATATAAAATTATTTTCTATTTTCAATTCATTTCAATTTCAATATCATTTTCCCGCCTTACACGATTTCAGTCACGTGTTCAATAACCACGTGATATCTTATTGAACACTTGACTGCAATCGAGACGATACTAGCAAAATCTGTCGGCTGGAATAACAGCTAATTCTATTTACTTTTGACATTTTTTTGTAGGTTATGAATCATAGAAAAAGGGAGGCGGCAAAACTAATGAATGCAAATAGTTCTACTTGAGTGCATTGTACTATGTTTATAAAATAATTTGCATGTAAATAATAATATTAATTAATAATGAAGAAATCTATTGTATTTCAAAAAAAGGTAATTACTTTTTCTGTCATTTAAATTTCAACGTTTATACATGATCATATACAAATTATAAATTTCATAATAAATATTATTATGCTCTGTGTTTGTGTGTGTGTGATCGATGTATTTGATTATAGGGTTCAAAGAATGCAACTGCAAATGCAACGGAGAAAAATCAGAAGAAAATTAATTCATTTTTTACAAAAATCACTACTGAGTCCCAAGAGAAAAATGGTATACAAAGAAAAGATGTGATTTCAGTTACTAAAGTAAAAAACAATTCTCCCATTTATGAAAATGGTAGAAAGCGAAAGAGATCTGAAAGTTTAGATTCTGAATCTAATAGAAAAATAAAAAATATCTGTAGCAGCGATATCGAAGAATCATTTTTTAACAATAGTCTCGAAAGTATTGATTCAAAGAAAGAAAATCACGAAATGTCTCAGAATCGCAGTAATGATTCGTTAAATATATGCAACAAAACTATTGAAGAATTCAATAATTCTTTAATCAATGGTCTTACAGATGATTTAATTACCATCGACAACGAAGAAACTACCTCGAGTCACAGTAATGACATAAAAGATAAAGATAACAAATCTCAATGTAATAAGAATTTTGATATCGTTGAATTGAATGAAATGTTTAACAATATGAACAACTGCGAGGAATTGAATGCGGAAGATTTGGATGAGATATTTGATACTGATTGGAATTTAGATTCTCAAATAAATCTTAATTCGTTGGAACGTTGCGACGTTATAGATCTGCAAAAGAATACAGTGTCGACGATCTTAAAAGTACAACATACCAATTTGAAAAGTTTTGGTACAGTAACGTGTTCTGGATTTTGGTAATTGTTTAATGAAAATTTGATACAATATCTTCTTCTTTATTTTAATATTAATTTCATTTATATTATATTAATCGATAATTGTTTTCGTTTTTATATTAATCTAGGAAAGATCTTCAAATAAATGAAGGCGACGTTGTAATGATACAAGCAAAGAAAGAATCTCAAAATTGGATTGTCGATAACGATCATGGTTACATTGTAATAAAACCTGATATATTAATTTCTAGTACGACCATAGTTGGAGGTTTATATTGTAACAGACGAGCGGTTTTGAGCGAAAAGTTTGGAAACATAGAATCTTTACCGTTTTTTGTTTCTAATCAGATGCCGTTAATTGTAGGAAGAATAGTTCATAATCTTTTACAAAAAGTAAATAGATATTAATTTGTAAATTTTTATTTTTTTTTATTTCTTACTTTTATTTTTTTTTTATTCTACGTCTCATATATTTTATTTTATTATTCCTCAGAGTATAACTAATAATATTCATAAAATCGCTGATATTACGAAAATGGCAGAAATAGAAATGCAATCTAAAGATACGATTAATATGCTGTTTGGTTCCCAATTAACGTTTGAAAAATTCCAAAACGAAGTATTATCATACGTACCGCAAATATCAGAATTTATTCAACATTACGTACATGGTAATAACATGATTATAATTCACACGGAATTAAATTGAATTTTATTTAAGATTTATATATATTAATTTAGTATATTTATATATAATTATAATAAACACGATTGAAATATTTTAAGGTATTAAGCAAAAAGCGATAAGCGGTGATAAAAATAATTTCCTAGGAAAAATTTCTGAGGTACACGACATAGAAGAAAATATTTGGTTACCTAAATTAGGATTAAAGGGAAAAATCGATATAACTGCTGAAGTTAAACTACATTCCCGTAAAAAAGTAATGCCTATAGAAATAAAAACAGGAAGACCGTCCTTTTCTATCGAGCATAGAGGCCAAGTTATTTTATATGCTATGATGATGTCTGTTATGGGTCGAGAAACCGATAGCGGATTATTATTATATCTTAAGTATATTAAATATTTTAATTAAAATTAATTATAATACAATATTGATATATATATATATATATTATCTTTAAAATAATTAAAAGATTTAATTTATTTATCTCAATTTCGGTAGATAAGAAGAACGACAGAGAAAAAATAATTTAATATTTATTTTATCTTTACAGAAATAATAATATGCGTGAAATAACATGTGGTCGTGCCGAAAAAAGAGATTTAATATTGTTGAGGAATAATCTGATCGATTATTTTACCAGAACGAAAGATATAATCGTCTCGAATAACTCGGAAGATGAGTTGAAAAATATGCCACTGCCAGAACCTATTAATCATTATACAAGTTGTTTAAAATGTCCTTACAATAATTTATGTTGCGCTTATTTAAAAAAGGACAATACTTTAAAATTATCCGAATCTCATGGATTGGTCAAACTGAGTAAAGAAATTTTAAATAAATTTCAAGACAATCATATTGATTTTATCTTCAGATGGGTATATATTTTGCAAATGGAAGAAAATATGCAAACAGAACAATACAATATGAAAGATATATGGACTCTAACACCGGAGAAAAGGTAAATTAAAATTATCTATTATCGTATTATCTATATAATTTCTAATCATAAATAAATTATTAAAGATATTATTGTATTCTTCTTTTTTTTCTTAACAGAGAAATAAAAGGAAATTGTATTTGCAATTTGAAAGTTATCGGCAAAGTTATTGCACAATATGATAGATTTAAACACATCTTTGTTCGTGCTAACAGTCAAGCTGTTATTAATAAAAATATTCATACAGAATTTGTAGAAAATCAATACGTTATTGTTAGTACCGATACACGAATAAATATATCTGCTGGTTTTATAGTACAAATAAATGAAGATTCGATTACTCTTCTTTTAAACAGGTAAATGTTAATCGTTAAATCAATTATATATTATATATCTACGTATATCTATATATTATTAAATAATAATTAATTGTTTAATATTTTCAGTGATATTACGAAACGTAACACGATTAGAAACTTTCATATCGATAAATATAATTCCATGACTTCATTGTCAATCTTATTTTCTAATATTGGAGGCTTATTATACGACAACGAAATATGCGAAAAATTACGAAATATCGTTATAGACAAGTACTGCTTAAAATTATATATATTTTTATTTTTCGTATTATATATTATTCTATTAATGTACAATTGTATTAATTTTTAGAAAACCAGCAACATTTTTAAAACAATTACCACGTTCTATTATCTTCAAATCAGCTACAATATTACAACATTTAAACGAAGTACAACAGAGAGCTATTTTAAAATGCCTCGCTGCTAATGAATATGTTTTAATAAAAGGCATGCCAGGAACAGGAAAAACCGAGACTATAGTAGCATTGATCGAAATTCTAAATAAATTAGGCTCATCGATAATTGTGACATCACATACTCATAGCGCGATAGATAATATTTTGTTGAAATTGTCTAGTAAAAATATTGATTTTATACGATTGGGATCATCTTATTCGATAAATCCATTGTTAAAAAATAAAAGTGAAGAATATTTAACATCAGAGTGTACCACGTTAAAAGAATTGGAATCAGTGTACGCAAATAAGGTATTAATATTCTTCTTTTTTATATATATATATATAATAAGACAATCTATGTTAAGAAATTGTTGTATTAATATTAAAATATATATTTTTAGAAGATCGTTGGAGTTACTTGTTACAGTATTAATCACATGTTCTTTGAAAACAGAACTTTTGACGTGTGTATCGTTGATGAAAGTACTCAAGTAACTCAACCAGCAATTTTAGGCCCATTATACAACGCTAATAAATTTATTTTGGTTGGAGATCCTAATCAATTACCACCTGTTATTAGAAGTAAAACAGCTAGGTAAAATATAAATATATGTTTCTTTATATATTTATATAAATACATGAAATATCATTAATTTATTCATTTTATACAATTGTTTGTACATAATTCTTTTTTCTTCTTTTTATATCTTTTTTCTAGAAACCTCGGCGCAGAGGAATCTCTGTTTGAAAAATTAGATTCTAGAAACAATGCCATTTCTTTGACATTACAGTATAGAATGAACAAAACCATTATGAATCTGATAAACAAGTTAACGTACAACGATCAATTAAAAGCAGGCAATGAATTGATAGAAAATGCAACTTATGTATCACCTAATACAAAAGTACTCAAATTTTTTGAAAAAGATTTCATTGTATCAAATAACTACATTATTTTTCATAAAAATGTTAACTATGATATTTTATGTTTCAGATAACGTCGTCGTCTAACGAAAGATGGGTAAAAAAGGTATTGTCACCGGCGTTGGATGATTCCGTGATTATTTTAAATACAGGTTGTATTCAAGAGATGACTATAGATTTTTTGATCGATAAAAAAGACAATATTAAAACTGATCAAGCATGTACCAATATTTGGGAAGCAGCATTAATTGTTTATCTGCTTAAAACTTTATTTAAGGTAATTTAATTGAAATATCACAACAGATAAAAATATTTGTTGTTAATATTTTTTTTATATTGCTTATTTTCGCGTTAACGTAATTTCTAATTAATTTATTTCCATAACGATACATACACAGATCGGAATAAAATCCAAACAAATTGGTATTATAGCGCCTTACAAAGCGCAAGTTATGTTAATTAAAAGTTTAGTCGATTCGGAAATCGAAGTAAATACAGTTGATCAATATCAAGGACGCGACAAGGATATTATTTTTTATTCATGTACCAAAAGTGTCCAAAAGAAATTAGACAAAATTCAGGTACGTTTAAAGTTCTACAAAACTACGAGAATGAGTTAAATTTTGTCATTTAACGAATTTACCATCGTTTTAATCTTCTATTTTTTTTTTATTTAGGATACTGGAATATTAGAAGATCATAGACGTTTGACCGTGGCAGTTACACGTGCGAAGCACAAATTAATTATTATCGCAGATAGAGATACCATGAACATATATACACCATTTAAACAAATTTTTAATATCATTCAAGAAAATAACGTAATCAATATACAGGATGCTTGTTACAATTTTACATGGAAACCAATCATTAATTCATTGAAAGACAATATGTCCTTACAATCGAATTAATAAATTATTATATACAATTTAATGAAAAATAGCATGATCATAATTAGAATTTAATTGTAAAGAGTGAGATATTTATATTTTTTTATATCATATATTATATATATGTGTGTGTAATATTTTGCATTATAAATTTATGTTTTATGTGGACTGATATTTACAATAAGCAATAATAATAATAATTTAAGGTGTAGTAAAAAGAAATCAATTATTTTTGCATGAAATTGAAAGCTTTATTTGGTATAGTTAGGTAACTCATTGAGCCCGTTGCTATTTATTTTAATAAAATATATAAAATAAAAATTACTATAATCTGCTACTTGGACAATCCCATACTGATCACCAACAGTGAAGACAATCTGCAGAGGCAGAAGATCAATTGGAAGACCGCCGAAAAGATGGAAAGACGACATTCAGTCAACAACAACAAAGAATAAATAACAGAGGCTTTAGACAAACACAAAAGATTCCTAGTCAGAATAAGAAGAAGAAGAAAAAGAAAAATGATCCAATTTAAGTTAAATATGCACCGTTTTGTTTGATCACTTGTTGCCATTTTAATGGTAATTCCATTATGCCCCTCTTATAGAAACTTTCGCCCCTATTGGCAAAAAACTGGGATAGTTGATGTTCACAAGCTTTTTTTGAGGCGAATTTTTCATTAGCAAAATCATTTTCCATAAACCGGAACAAGTGATAATCACTTGGTGTGATATCCGGACTGTAAGGTGGATACATAAGAACCTCCCAACCAAACTCCTGGAACTTTTGGCGAGTTACTATCGATGTATGTGGCTTGGCATTGTCCTGGTGAAACACAATTCCTCTCTCATTGGCTAAAGCTGGCCGTTTCTGGTCGATTGCTTCCTTCAGACGGTCTAATTGTTTACAGTACAGGTCCGAATTAAGAATTTGACCATAGGGAAGGAGCTCATAGTAAATGATTCCTTTCCAATCCCACCAAACACACAGCAAAACTTTCTTGGCCGTTAATTCTGGTTTGGCTATCGTTTCAGCTGCTTCATCGCACTTTGACCTAGATCGTTTTCGCCCAATGTTGTCGTATGTGACCCATTTGTCATCCTCAATAACCATCCGATTAAGAAATGGGTCAATTTTGTAGCGATTCAACAGCTATTCGCAGACTGAAATTCGGTCTATGAGGTTTTTTTTGCGTTAACTCGTGTGGCACCCACACATCCAGCTTCTTTTTGTACCCAGTTTTATTTAAACGGTTCCGAACGGTTTTCTGGCTAATCTTCAGTTCCTGGGCAATGATATAAGTGCTCGCATGCCGGTCTGACTCGACGATTTCCATGATTTTATCAACATTTTCGACGATTGGATTATCAGAGCGTGTCTCATCTTCGATGTTCATATTACCAGAACGGAAGCGTCGAAACCAACGCTTTGCTGTTGCATTCGATACTGTATTGGATCCATAAACAGCACAAATTTTTTTGGCCGCCTGCTCCGCTTTTTCCTCTTGGTCGTAGTGGTACTACAGAATGTATCGAATCTTTTTTTTCTTACCTCCATTTTAAAATGTTCAAACAAAACTGCCAAAGAACTTTTTTTAAAGGGTATGTCGCCTTTAACAACTTATAACTTGTAATATCATTGCTCATTAGCACTTGTCCATTTATTTCATGTGGACTTTCTCGCAAATTTGTGGTTTGTAAACAAAGTGCTGTATGACGATATTACTATTGGAATTTTCATTTTTACCGCATTTTCATTATGACCCGCCTGGAAAATTCTCTCTCCTTCTATAAATTTACGTTGGGCAGGATTAGCACATTCCCAATCGCAAAAATTTTTAAGAGTTATCATTTTTTTTTTAAAAAATTAAATACAGTCTATATGCACAAAATTAATCGTATGGAACTATGCGGCCATGTGTATACCTATAAATATAGTGACTTCGCCCACATGTCAGTTTCCAATACGACATCCTATGAGTGTGAATAGACGTACCAAAGACAAAGGCTGTACTCTTACAAAGAACTATATTTTTCTAATAAATTTATATTATTGCTAATTATTCCAGCAATAAATATTTTAGTAGTTGTACTTTCAAATATCTACAATCTTATCTTTCTAATGTTATCTAGCGTAATCTGATCGCACTTATTACAACGCGAGATACTTATTAAACATTTATCATTATATTTATTATTACACCTAATAATAATTTAAAAAGTATATGTTTCGCATAGTTCGTATTATATAAAATTCTTTGAAATGTTTTTAAATAGTTTTCGGTTTTCATCTAAAGGAAACAATTAAATTTCGAAACAATTGATTGGTCCTCCTGGTCTTCGGCTGAAAACTTTTCAACCAACCAATTAATTATAAAAATCGATAATTATAATTAGTAAAACGAAATATAATTGATATTTAAAAATTTGTCACACAATCTAAGTGAAAATAATTCAATAATTTGGTTTACATAAATGATTCGAAATATTAATGGTAAAACATCAGCCAATCAGAAAAACTGTATCGTCTTATCATTAAACCTGTCAAAATAAAACAATGAAATAATCAAATACAAACTATCTAACTAATAATTTAAATGAAAAATACAAATAAAATAAAATATTGTTATAATTGAGATAAAAAGAAAATAATCGATATCGAAGAATCGAAATGAAAGTAGTTCGAAAATTTCTATACGTAAAAATTTAATTGGTGAATGGTAACGACGCATCAGTCAATGAGAAAACCGCATCATTTTATTAAAAATATATCAGAAAAAAAATAAACTAAACCAATGAAAAGTAATCTTATTTATAATTCTTCAAATATAATATAAATAAAGATAAACTTAAAAAAAAGATAAAATTAATTCTACAATCTAGATAACACACGCAAATGCTCGTAATACGTAAAATCATGTGAAAATATCAAACTAAAATATTATAATCGAGAACTAAAAAATAATCGATTAATATCGAAACTATTCGAAAATAAAGCAACGTGATAATTGGTCCTAAGTGAAAATAATTCGATATATATATATTGCCGACAACCGTATTAACCAATAAGAAGGAGCGTCGTATCGAAGCGTACCTAACTTAAAATGTAGTTCAACCAATCAACGTAGAAACCAAGGTATAGTGGGAATGACGATATCCGTAAGTGGTGGGGAGTGAAAGAGGAAAGATGATCGCGAAGTGAAAGAGGTGCGGTGTTGCGTGACTGCTTCGAATCGGATGAGCGTGTGTGTTTGTTGTGTTGTACAAGTTTTTTTACCCTGCTTTTTGGAAGAAGAAAGAAAAAAAATATATAAAAGGAAATAATAATAATAATAATAATAAAAAAAATAATAATAACAACAATAACAACAATAAAATAACATTAATTACGATAACGGTATAACGCTAATAGTAATAGTAATAATAATAATAGTAATAGTAATATTAATAGTAATAGTAATAGTAATAATAATAACAATAATATAATAACAGTAACAAAAAGAAGAAGAAGACGAAGACGAAGACGAAGACGAAGACGACGAAGCAAAAAGTCTAATTAATAAAAAAAAAAAGAAATAGACGGTGAGTGTTTTAAGAAAGACAAATATGACGTCCTACATTCAAGTTGCCGAAGACGAGGGAGAAGAACCGATAGAGCTGCCTACTGAAGACGACAGCACTCTTTTATTGACTACTTTATCAGCTCAATTTCCCGGGACGTGTGGCCTTAAATATCGCAATCCGGAGTCCCGGACGATGCGTGGTGTACGACTCGTTGAGGGTCGACTTCATCCACCTGAAAATGGTTGGGGCAAGGCGGTCTATTTCTGTGTATTTCCTAAAGGTGTGTATCACAAGCAGATACTTTTTTCTCTCTTTCTCTCTCCATCTATTTATCTATCTATCTATCTCTTTTTTTTTACGTATGTATGTATATGTATGATGTATGTATGTATGATGTATGGATGCTGATGATGTATGGTTGTGCGTGCGCGGTATAAATGCGCTATGTGGTATGCGTGAGTGTGTATGTTGTCTGTGGCGTTAGAGGTGCTTTTAAGATGCCCGATGCCTCCTTTCTCCTTCCCACCTCACCTCTCACCGTCCCTTTGTACCGTTTGATGGTGATGGCGTATATATCGTATCGTATGACCGTAGAACTGAATTTTCTAAAATAAAATAAAATAAAATAAAATATTATATTATAATCTTCTCCCTCCCTTTTTTTTAATTATTTCGATGAAACATTTCTAATAACTCGGCTTTCGAATCATTTATCGTCAATTTTTTTGTACTATTATTTTTTCAATATTCTCTTTTTCTAACGTCATTTTTAATATGTGTTTAATATGTGTTATATACATATATATATACATATACACATATATAGATAGAAAGATATATTTTATGTCGACTATCTTATCTATCCTAAGAATGAATTTTTCTTTAGAATATATATTAGGTGTAGTAACAAAGAAATCCATTATATTTAGTTTGAAGTAAACGTAAAAATAATGGATTTTTTTTTATATTTAATATACTGACATAAAAAAAAAAATTTAGATTTTTTACCACAATTCAATGGGAAAATCCGACTTTTTTTTTCACCAACCCAATTTATCTTATTATTTTTTTTAAATAATAATAATTTAATAATTTTATCCTTAAGATAGTTTAACATATTTTTCCTTTTTTTGGTCAAAATTTACAATTAACCCACATGGTCCCAATTTGAATTGAACAAACAACGGTCACGGGTGTCCCCCGTGGCAAAAACCGTGTTCATATTTTATTTGTGTAATATTTAAGGGGGGGGGGGTTGTTTTTTTCAAACAAATTTATTCCAAATATTTTCCCTGAAGTATCAAAAATAGATAAAAACATCAAATGCATCACTACACCTAATATATTATTGTTATACTTTAGTATATTTCCGTATTATTTATTTGTTACCTTAACGATTTATCTTATCTATCGTTTCTTAGTATTATCTTTATTATCTTAATGATTCCATTCATGATCTTAGTATTTTATGTGTAGTAAAAAGAAATCTACATTATTTTTACGTTTATTTCAAACTAAAAATGATGAATTACTTTTTACTACAACTAATATTACTTATTTGATTTGATTTTATTTTATTTTCTGAGAAAGAATTTTTGTTTGTTCTTAAACATTACGTTTCCTTTCATTTAAATCAATTTTTTGATTGTAAGTTCTTTTTCATCTTTTTTATTTTTTATTTAAAGAAGAAAAAACTTAGCATAAGTATATATATATATTTATTGTATCATTAAAAGAATAATGTTTTAAATATTTAATAAAAGGTATATATATCATATGCTTCAGAGCTTTATTGTAAAGGTAAAAGATAATTACTATAGCTAGATTATTTAGATAAATGAGAATATAATATATTTTTAATTGTATAATAAGAAATTTCATAATCTTTATATTTAAACTTGTATTCATATATAATATTTTCTTTATAATATATAATACAAAATTTATCTTATTAAATATTATGAAACTCTAACCGATAACAAAAAAATGTCAACAGAGTTTCGATAAAAAGGAAACATTGATTTATTTTTAATTAGAATTTTTCTGAAAATAAAATAAAATAAAATAATAATAATTTTGATACAGAAAAGATAAAAGCAAAAGCAACAAAAAAAAGAAAGAGAAAGGAAAACAGGGAAGAAAAAACATTCGTACCAGTGTTTTCCAAACTATAATAAAGAAAATAAAAAGATCAGCTTTGAAAGTAATTTTTCCGTTAAAAACTAACAATAAAATATACATAATTTTTGTTTGTTTTTGTATTTCCTCTTTTAATGTAACGTTTAATCGGTAACAGGTAAACCAAAACTACTAACATTTTATAATTCCTCGGATTTAATTAATTAGTAGTCTCTGGTATTTGTTTCTTGGTATTGTAATTAAATTTTTCCAGCTCTTTTTTTTTAGCTTCTTGATCGTGCTTCCTCATATATCGTCCTTGGCCTTGGTACCTAGACTGTACGATTCAACAGTTTGGTTAACACTGGTCTATGAGATTGTTAACAAAGCATAGCGATAGTAAAACTAACCGATAGAAGTAAATGTTTGTGACATCTTTTCAGAAAATAAGCGTAAATCTGATGACCATTTGGAAAATTCCACAGCAAAGACAAAGCGAATGGAAACAAAGTTGCGTTGTACAGACTTGATTGTACTGGGCTTACCATGGAAAACAACCGAGCAGAACTTGAGGGAGTATTTCGAGGCGTTTGGCGAAGTACTAATGGCGCAAGTAAGTTATCATAAATCATATTTATTTTAATATTATTTTAATTATTCAACTACGAAGATTTTCTTTTTAATCCATGTTGATCCCTGTTGACCATTGGTGACCAACTTGGTCTGAACAGAAAGTCTAATGTTGGTCTGTAGAAACCGATGATTAATATAATGTTTAAAATATCAATTATTACTTTATCGTTAATGATAATTATTTATATTTTATTTAAAATAGGATTTTTCTTTATTTATATAATATATTATTAATATTTTCACAACACATACTTATGTTTGTATTGAAAATTAGAAATAAAGGAATATCTTATATAAATAAAATGTTTAAATTTGTGTAAATTAATAAATAAATTGCGTAATATTAGGTTAAGAAGGATGCTAAATCTGGCCAAAGTAAAGGATTTGGATTCATACGATTTGGAAGCTATGAATCGCAGTTGAGATGTCTTGCTCAACGACACATGATAGATGGGAGGTGGTGCGACGTCAAGGTTCCCAATAGTAAGGTAAGAATAATAATACAAATTTTAATAACTCTTATTCTTCTTCTTCTTCTTCTTATTCTTCTTCTTCTTATTCTTCTTAAACATTTTATTAGTCATTATTAAATATTATTTCAATATAAACTGCCGTAAAAACTGTAAGTGCCCATACATAGATAAATAAATAATTTGTACAAATGTTTACTTAGTCCTGTACATATATTATTATTATTATTATATACATACATGTATATATATATATATGTATATGTATATGTATATGTATATGTATATATACACACTTTGTTTTATATATTTCATTTTAATATTAATTATTATTTATATACGTATGGTATAAACATATACTTTGTATTTGTGATATTTCAATTATTACATACAAATATATTTAATATAATGTGCGCTAAGAAAAAAAATGATCATTTTCAATGCACATGTTTTAAATAAATGCAATTGCTGTATCATCGTCGGAGTATTTTAAAATCAGTAAATTCTATGACAATTTCACACATCAAGGAGAGATAGGAAAATAATTATAATTTATTATTTATTTCCCTTTTTGTTTTGATAAATATTCATTTTTATACGAATCTTTATATATATTATATATTTTACATACATATATATATATATATATTTATATATTATATGTACAGGCATAAGACTATGTACAAGTAAATCGCTGCATATGATATTTTTTTGAGAAAAAAAAAAAATAGAATAATATAAAAAAGAAATGGATGTCGATAAACAAAAACAAAATAACAGTTATCTTTTATTCTTTATTAATTTTTTTTTTTTTTATATAGAAAATCACAACTTACAGAGGCATAATTTACTTTAGTAGTTCTGAACGATTATGTCCCTACGTATACGTATATTTGTATAATTACAATATACAGATATGTGTATACGTATGCACTTATTTCAATTGTATACGAGTATTCGTGTACTACATTGATAATACACGTATACACATATACGTGGTGTGTGTCTAATATAATATATACATGTTAAAACTAATCGTGTATATTAAAATTATACACACACACACACTTGATAATATGGTGCAAATAGATGAATGCGTGAAACTTTATTCATATGTGGGAAAAGATGTGTGCTTCACGTGTGTCGTACACAAGAACAAAAAATTTAAAAAAACAAATACGACAAAATTCTTTTTTCTTTTATTTTTATTTTTTGTTTTTCTTTTTTCCAAAATAATTTTTCATCTTTTAAAGATAATATTATTATTATTGATGATTATTATATTATTCGATGTGAACAACGTTACACGAATAATCACACCACCGACCAAAAAAAAAAAAATACAGGTGCATGTTGATTTTTGAACACATGTGAATTTAGTTTTTCTGATTCCTAAGTGGCTAATTTATAATGAGTATAAATGTGTAATGTGTGATTTGTTATACGTGTTGTGTTGATGCGTGAACTGAATGCTACGAGCGAGTGAGAGAAAAAGAGAGAGAGAGAGCGAGCGGGAGGGAAAGAGAGAGAGAGAGAGAAAGAGAGAAAGAGAGAACGAGGAAGAGAGAGAGAAAGAAAGAAAGAGAGGGAGAGAGAGATCATGTTGAAGAATTTTTTGGGATATTTGTTTGTTTTTATTTGGTATATATATAATGATAATAATAATAATAATACAATGAAGTATGCTTTTGACACCAAAAAAAAGAAAAAAAGAAAAGAATGGATAGCGTAAAAAAAAACATTAAAAATGTTTTTGAGTTAGAACAAAGTTGTCTGTTTTAAATAGACTTAGGATGTATGATTTCTTTATTAATTATATGCATTTCTCCGGATCATCAGAGAAGTTTATTTATTTATTAATTAACATTACACATGTGTGTGTATTATAAATCTTAATACCCTTTATTTTATTTTTATATTTTTTATTTTTTCTTTTTTCTTTTTTATTCTTCTTTGAGAAAATCTTACGATTAGTATACGTTAATATATATATATACATATATATTTTTTTTAAGTTCCTCGGTGTTGTAAAAAGAATTTTATTAACATAAAAGAATTAATTGAAATAAATCAATAAATATCGATCTTACTGAATCGTGATTTATTATATTTTTCATATCAGGGTTATATCGTAAAACAATCCAAGAGTGCAACCTAAACGCTTTCAACAAAAAAAGAAAAGAGAATAAAAAGATTTTGATAAAAAGAAAAAAAAATAATATGTAAAGTGTGTTAAAAGCTGAAAGAGATGATTAATGATACGATAAATAAACGTTTGCATGGCGTTAAATGTATGATTTTTGAAGTACGAGGAATATTGTAATGAGTATGATATCTTGTGTGACAGTGTGCATGAGTGAAGAGAAAATTTTTGGATCCACATATTATGTACGATTATAGTAACTTTACCTATTTCATTATTATTTATTTTATCGGTTTCTATAGTACGATTATTATTTTATTTTTAACGATTATAATAATAATAATAATTTAAAATAAAGAAGATATAATAGTATTATTTGCTACAGTTTGCTGAACGTTATATATAGATTAACAAATGTTGTGGGGTCGTTTCGTGTACGTTTATTAAATAATTTGTGTTAGTACGGCTTTAAAAAGTAGAGCAGAAGCTCAAAAGAAAAGAAAAGAAAAGAAAAAAATATAAGAACATTCGTAGAGCGACGTTAAGTACGATTTTAGTGTATCATCAGGATATATCCGGAGATGTACAAACATTATGAGACATCATATCCAAACTTACTCATTCAATATAATATGTTTCATGATATCTGATCGTTGTGATAGTGTGCATTACTTTGTTGATAAATAGAATGTTATATATATACTTATATATATATATAATTGTTATTGCTAGAAAATAATTTAAATCAAAACTGGTCATTATAAAAAGTATGTGGAATGATAATTATAATTAAAACAATTAAACAAAACAAAAGCAAACAAACAATCAACGTTTTTTCAAAGTTGTTGCGATGATAGTGTGAGAGTGCGTATGTGTGTGTGTCAATTTACAGATAAAATAGTATGTTATTGTCGAGGGCTGGTGTGTCTGGTTCCAGAATATTGATGGATTAATGATGGCTCGTCAGTATGATACGAGCAAACACAATGAATGCTACCGACCTATTCCGGTTCATACGCCAAGTAGTCGACGGATACCTGTGGCTAAAACATACGTGAATGTGAATTCATCAGATACAGCAAGTATGCCGAGATACGAATCAGAGTATGATTATAAAACAACGCATTATCCCTCATACCCGCCTAATTATCCCTATGATGATAATAAATATAAATACGAAGGACAAAGTTATAACGCATACGAAAAAGCTAATTATTCAAGTTACGAGGATCAAGGATATGATAATAGAAATTATATGGTGTCCCATGCGACTACTCCCAATTCTACTTATCCCTCAGAAGCTGAATATTCTAGATATCCCAATTACGAAGGTCGCGCTACTTATTCTATCATGGATACATCATCTGATTATGCCGAAAAAGGCAGATACAATTATGGATACGATAGAAGTTATTACGACGCCGATGGTAGATATGTTACTGCTGATTGTAGATACCCTTCGGATGTTCGATACTCTGAGGTACGACACGCCGAAAGTAGAAGCGTTCCTGAAAATAGGGAAACCGATTGTAGATATACTGTTGACAATCGTGACATCGATAGAAGGTACACTGTAGATGGTAGAGAATCGGATAGCAGATATCCTATAGAGAATAGAGAAGTTGACAGCAGATACCCCGTCGATGGCAGAGAAGTGGACGGTAGATTTGCAGATACCGCAAGATATCCGACTAAGGAAAATTACTACGATCGATATTATAAACACCGACCGTCGAGGGATCACCACGTTTCGGATATGTCAAGATACTGATGAGTTTTGTTAATACCGTAAATACATAAGTCATGGTTCAATGGGAATATATATAATAATTTTAAATTTTAAATTTTAAATTATTATTAAAATAATATCTAAATGATATTTTAATTTCTTTTTTATTTTTTTTTCTCTCTCTCTATCTCTCTCTCTCTCTCTCTCCTCACACTTACTTTTTCTTTCTCTCTTTTATTTTTTTTATCTCTCTCTTTCTCTCTCTCTCTCTCTCTCTCTCTCTCATACTCTCTCTCTCTCTCTCTCTCTCTCTCTCTTACGTATAACGAATAATATAACGAAAAATATATAATCGACAATATTAATCACATAAGAATGGCAATATTATAAAGCGAACGAAATTACTACGATGTTATTCTTCGATGTTATTATGTTTCGTTTTAATATTTTATCTGGCAACATCACATAAATATATATATTGTATCTTACCATATAATTATTATATATATATTGTATGTTACCATATAATTATTATATATATATTTACATACATATATATATATATATATATGTATATATTTCTTTTTTTTTTTTAAATTAATATTAATATTTATGTTTAATTCAATTATTATTGGCATGAAATTTATGTGCTTTTCTAAAGAATTCGTTCTTAAAAAGTACACTATTGTTTTAGCGATGTAAATGTCTTTCAATGAGATCCTTGCTTATTCGATCATTGTTTTCGAAAGTATGATGTTACATTACCCCTATTAATTGAGTCAATACCATCCCATTTTTATTTACAAATACGTCATATCAAAACGAAACATATTTCTAAATATTTGTATTATTTTTTTTTATTTATTTATTTTTTTTTCTTTCTTTCAATCAGCAATCATTATTTAAATCGAAGATAATATAATAATACATTGATTGAAATAAATTTTAATTTTGATAGAATTTTGGAAGAAAAAGAACGAAAGAAATAATACGTTTATATACAAATATTCTCATTGATCTATGATCTTTGGTAAAAGAATTAAGTAAAAAATTAAGTAAAGGAAAAAAAAGAAAATAATAATAGCCAGGAATATTTTTTAACGAGACTAGTAAATGCTTTATTATAGTCCTCACAATAATATTTTTATTTTGTCGTATATAATTATGTGTTGATTCGTATTAAGATAATGTAACATATAGCATGAGATTATTCAGCATTTTACATTAGAAATGAAAAAAAAAAATAAAAGAAAGAAAAAGTATAGAAAAGAAAAGAAAAATGAAGAAAAAAATAAAAAAAAAGAAAAAAATTATATACAAGATTAATATTGTACAGATTTATGCATGAATATATATAATAATAATATTTGCAAGGTAAATAATATAGTATCGAAATATTATGATAAAAAGGAAAAACAAAAAAAGCATAAAACGATAAAGAAAATTATAAAAAAAAAAGATAATATAAAAAATGCAGGGATCTAAATGTAAATCGAGAAAGGCAGTTAAACCTTTTTGAATTTTTAATGAGATATATAAAAAAAAAATATCTGTTGTAAAATTTATATAAAACTTGTCGTTGGTGCAGATTAATCGATATCGTTAGTATCATTGAAAATAAAATTCACATGAATGAAATATATTATATTCTATATATGATTTTGATTAATTAAAAGCTAAAAAAAGAGAAAAAAAAAATGTTATCTCACGAGTAATAAACGAAAATAATTTTGATTTGACTTATCGATTATTAGATTTAAAAATAAATAAATAAAAGAATTTATTTTAGATAGTTGCGAATAATCGTGCACCATACGAAAGTTTTAATGGATAAAAATGTGAATATGTTGTATATGATTGACTGATTGTGCGTTTGTGCGTAGGAGGGAATGATTCAGCAAGTACCATGCAAGGTATTCGTGGGACGCTGTACAGAAGACCTAACTGCGGACGATCTACGCGACTATTTCTCCAAATTTGGTGAAGTTACGGACGTGTTCATCCCAAAACCTTTTCGCGCATTTTCATTTGTTACTTTCTTAGACCCAGAAGTAGCACAATCTCTCTGTGGAGAAGACCACATTATAAAAGGAGTATCCGTTCATGTTTCTAACGCAGCGCCAAAGTCAGATGGCATTAATAAGAATTTTAATAATCAAGTTAATTCAAATGTACGTGGTAGGGGAGCACCTGGACCTGTAGAAAACAATGTACAGGGAAACTATCAGGGAAACAGGTATATGGGCCACTCTGCTAATAACATGGGCCCAAACGGTTGGAATAATCCAGGCAACAGAGGTAATTTGGATATGCCAAATCTACAAGCATTGGGTATTACTGGTCAGAATAATGGCGGAGGCGGCGGTGGCGGATTATCTAATCCTTTAGCAATGGGTGGGTTAAATTTATCCGCGTTACCAGTTAATCCTGCTTTAGTGGCGGCTGCATTAAATCAAGCATCCTGGGGATTAATCGGTAATCTACAGAATCAGGGAAACGATCAAGGTTACTCAAATCAACCAGGACCTCCAGGTCAACCGCCTTCAGGAAATAACAGTATCGGTAATAGCGGTAATTCTGGGTTTCTTAGTTGGATGAATCAAGGCGGTGGTGATGGGAATACAGGTAATCCTGGAACCGGTGGTCCTGGTCCAAATAACCCTAATGCTTCCCAGGGTGCTTGGCAAAATCATCCCGGTCAACGCGATCAAAAGTCAAATACATTTCTCAAATACGAGTAAACTTGGTCGGGACTCCGAGTCTACTCGTAAAAGACGGGTCCGTTTCTTTAGTCCCGAAGTACTAACATTAAAGAACAGTAAAGGTCAAGAAGTTAAGGGTACAAAGCAAACGATTTACAAAAAGAACCAAAGCTTTCAATGACATTAAAATGACAAACAAACAAAAAGAAAGAAAGAAAAAAGGGCGACTATATTGTATGATCGTGCGACGTGTAATATGTGGCCAGTTCATAATAGAACGTATCTTATGATATTTTCTAATCATTGCACGTCATTATTTCTCAAACAAAATAAAAAGTATATATATATATATTATATACACATGTATGTATATGTATATGTAACATATTATATATATACACACTATGACCCTTTCACTCTTTTACCAGCTTGAGAAATTAGCACAATAGCTTTCACGAATGATACGGCCTGCATGTATCTCTTACCGGATAGCTTTGATCATCATTAAACGTGCAAACAAATATGTGTGGTCTTCTTTACGCGTGTGGATTTCAAATGAGCCAAGTTAAAAAGAAAAATATAAAGAGAAAAGTGCATTGATGAAGAAAAATTCTAGATGATTGTGAAAGAACTTTTGTAAACGAGAGAAAGAGAGAGAGAGAAAGAGAAAGAAAGAAAGTAAGTAAGTAAGAAAGAAAGAACGAAAGAGAGAAAGAGTGAGAGGGAGAGAGAGAAAGAGAGAGATAGGATGAGATTATGTAGTGTTTATTAACGTATTTGTGTCTGAGGTAACGTAAATGATCGATGCAGAATGTTTAATGTATAACAAAAAAAAAAATAAGAAAAAAAAAATACAGAAAGGAAAAGAAAAGAAAAAAAATATAATGATACTACGAAGTAAGTTAGTGGAACTTAATATAATTATATTTTAACTTACTTGATACTAGTTCATTGAGTGATTATATATACAATATGTATATGTATAGGTATATGTATATGTATATGTATATGTATATATCACTTAATGAGTTATTTGGTATATTAGGTTTCCGATAAATAAGTTTCATCCTCGCGTCAATGATTTAAAGATTTTTTCTTGTATGGGTGTAATTGATTTTTCTCAATTTTTCTATTAAAAAGAAATCTTATTATTTTCTTAACTTTACGCAACATTATAGATAAATACAAATTACAATTATCTTTTCAAAAAAAAAAAAAGAAAAAAAATGGGTCACATTATAAACGCAAGTATTAAATTAATTATTTACAATGTCATAAAATTAAAAAAAAAGGTTCCATCAATTTATAAATTCCCATTAATAAAAGATCGAATCTTAATCGAACGCTTGAGATAATAATAATATTAATAATAATAATAATAATAATAATAATAATAATAATAATAATAATAATAATAATAATACTACATACAGCATATAGATTTAAATGTCATTTGTCATAATTTTATATGTGACCACATTGTTGAGGAAAAAGAAAAAGAAAAGGAAACCCAAAAAAAGAAGAAAAAAGAAAGAAAGAAAGAAAAAAAAATTACACTGAACAAAAAGTTTAATCATTCTTACTCTATTACATATATATTTTTTAATTATCGTACAAGATTTAAAACTATATAAAGAACTTTGCGTTAGAGGTGGGAAAATTAAACTGCGTCGTGACTTTCATCGGGTATATGTGTTGTATTGTACGTTTTTCGTATATACTTACAAGTGCATAAATAAATGCATATATACATGCATATATACATGCATATATACATACAAAACTGATAGCGTATTAACTTCTTTTTCTGGGTATTGTGGTGTCGTTAAATATTTTTATTAATCATACACAACACATGCACGCACACACACACACACACACATAAACACACATACGACGTTTGAGCATAATAGTTGTTACTTGCATTGATCAAATACGATTAAAAAATAATATATAATATGCTCTTGCATTTGGCAAAGCAATTTAACTCTGACGAAAATTATGGTAGAATGTATAGGAAAAAAAAAAAGAAAAGAAAGAAAGAAAGAAAGAAAAAATAAGTTTGTTTTATCAATGCATTCTATTATTATTATTATTTTATCTTTTTTTTCCTATTTATTTATTTTCTCATCTTTTCTTTTTGTCTTTTTTTTTTCACAAATATAAAAATAGATCGTCCAGAATTGCAAAGAAAAAAAAATAAAATAAAATAAATAAGAAATTCTATTAGAAAATATAAATACTATTTCTAAACAAATACTATTTACTTAGGGGAATTTGAAAGTGAACGGGTGAACGTTGTAGTCTTGGATAAAACCGTGTGTGACTGCGTAAAGCTAACAACTCTGGTTCACATTATTTCTTATAATCTTTAGCACGGCGTTGCTACACACGCAAATACAATTTATCAATATATGTGTGCGAGTATGATTATTAATATATATATATGTATATAAATATATATATAAATATATATATATATTTATTTTACATTTAGGTGTGCAGGTGTGTCAAAATTATTGATTGATTGTGTGTGAAAGGGAAGGAAGTAAGGAAGGAAAGGAAGTATCTGTATTAGTAGATATGTTTCAATTTGAATGAATTGAATAAAAATTAAGAATTTTATATAATCGATTTCTAACGCTTTAAATATTTTTTTTTTTTTTCTTTTTTATATATATCAAGAAAAAAGAAAAGAAAAAAAAAGAAATACAGAAAACGAAAAATAAAAATTAAAGGAAAGAAAAAAAAAAGATGACTTTATCGATTATCTTTACTTCTCTCCAAAGGGGGTTTAATTGATTAGATTTACATACGGGGTGTTTGTTTTTTATTTTTTATTTTTTTTTTTTCCTCTTCTCTTAAAGATCGAAATCAAAAAGAAAAAGAAAAAAATATCACAATGGATTTCACAATTCACAATTGTAGTCAATAACTTTAACATACACAAAAAAAAAAAGGAAAGATAATGGGGTGGCAGAAAGTTTAGATACATGGGAAAGAAAATAAAAAAGTAAAAGTAAGAAAGAAAGAAAGAAAGCATATATTTCATAATATCTAACTGTATGTTTCATTAAAGTTATTTAGATCTGCTATTTCAGAATGCTAATTAATATCTTATGATTACATTGTCGAAAAAAACAAAAAAACAAAAAATACAAAAAAAAAATAATAAAAAATAAAAAAGTATAATAAATGAATCCTTATACATCATCTTTCACTGTTGTTGTTGCTATTTATTTGATACGTAAGCATTGATGTAGCAAAACGTATCCCTATCAGAGAACCAATATCAAGACTCGTGCTTCTAAAACGTTGTTTAGGAAATACGAGTCTTTTTAATGACGACTACGTATAAAGGTGTTTTTGCTGCAGCATTGATTATAAGACGACGAATACAAAGTCTATCATTTCTTTACTTTGCCTTTCCCCACAAACTTCGTAAAGAAAAAGATATAATAATAAAAAATAAAAGAAAAAAAAAAAAAAAAGAGAAAAAATAACACTAGGTCTACTTTTAGACGATTTTTCAATATAATAAAAAAATCTTGTATTAAAATTTCATTTTAATTCTATTCCAAAAATTCAGGGATATTATTTCATCGGGTTTTGAATCTCTTTTTGAATCGATGTTTGTGTGTATGTCGATGAATGATTTTGTTAATAATGAAAGTGGATAGACTCTATGATAATTACAGGCATGATTATAAGAAAAATGTTGATATAAGTGTATTTGACACGATTAAATAAGACAAATTGTTTTTTTTTTTTTTTTTTTTTTTTTAATGGGTGCATAATGTGAGACAAGAGCAGTGGTGAGTTCTTTATATGCATTGCAAGTCATTTTGAATGATGCACAGTCATTTGTGTGTTTGATATGTCTCCCTTTTTGGCTGAACTGTTTGAGTGTTTTATATAATTATTATGAGAGGAAGAGAGAAAGAGTACGAGAGAGCAAGAAAGAGTTACGAGAGAGCAAAAGAGAAAGATAGAGAGAGAAAGTGAGAGAGAAAGAGAGAGAGAGAGAGAGATAGGTGAAATTGGTAAAAAAGTTAAAATAGAATTTAATTGTCCAAGTTATTAGATTTATTATATCTCTGTTGTAAGCCATATTTAACATACGAAGACTGTAGCATAATGAAACTCTTAAAAGTACACTTTGTGAATATTTTCTAGTCTCTATTTACAAATAATGCCTGATTTTATTTCCATTTTGCATCGTTTTAACGAAAAGTTTAGATAAATAATAGTAATAATATAAATAAAAATAATAATAATAATAATAATAATAATAATAATAATAATAATAATGTGAGATTTGTCGAGAACACACATTCAGCGAGATTATATATATATATATATATATATATTATTAGAGACAAATTAATCGTTCTAAATAGAGTTATTTCTTTATCTAGGGCATTATTAATTAATTATCGTTTAAAGATTTTTTGTTTCCTCCCCTTTCTTCCCTTCCCCTGACCCCCCACCTCAATTATGATTTTATCAAGTGCATGATATCGTAGTGAATTTCTAGTACAATGGTTAAATTAAAGTTCTTAGCAAGAGAAGCGTATAAAACAAAGTTGATCCGATTTATTAATGAGAAAGCATGCCTTGAGTATTAAAAAAAAAAAGAAAAAAAAAAACAAACAAAATTAAAATCTAATTACGATACGCAAATTTTTCATGATGTTTGTATATAACTGTAAAGAATTGTAATATTGTAACCACGCATTTGATATTCTCATTCTTTAAGTGATTACGATGATAGAAATAATGGATAACGCAGGGTGGGTTGTGTTGATTGTAACAATGACGTAGATATTTTTTATTTTTTCTTCTTTTTTAGAATCAACTTTGCAAAATATTTCTATGATTTTAGTGGCTTGGTCAAACGTTGGATTACTAGTTTCTTGTACTGTTTACTTCAAAGAGTTGGTCAAAAGAAGCAACCACCCTCTTTGTTGACATTGAATAATTAACGTTGAGAAAGTGTTAAGTAGTAGATTATTTCTGTGGTATTTTAAAGACTACAAGAAAAATCATATCGCAATGTAAGAAATATATTTCAAGTTATTGTTACGATCAAAAAATTCACTAAGCGCAATGTTTAATCCTTGACGCGTTAACTCTTTTTCAAATACTCGTGCAATCTTTTTTTTTCCATGAATTATCCTTCAGTTATCTTTTTTTTTTTATTTTTCGTTCATCTTTTTTTTATTTCCGTGTAAGATAGAATTGAACGTTAAAAAGAATTCAATTATTATTCCAGCATCTCGAAACTGGCAACTATTGCTTTAAATAAATAAAAAGACAATGATAAGTGACGAAGAAAGAGAGAGAGAGAGAGAGAGAGCGAGCGAGAGAGCGAAAGAGCGAGAGAGAGAGAGAGAGAGAAATGATAAATAATAATCATATTATTGTGTATATCTTGAACAAAAAAAGAAAAAAGAAAAATCAATATAATAAAAATGGTTATCGTGTGTCGAACGTTATGAGATTGAATTGCGTTCAAATAAGAAGACTGAGCGACGTCTGTAAACAATATAATGAATGGAAAAATGAACTTACTATAATTCCTTAAATTTTACTTTCCGTTAATTGTCGAAACGTGTATTCACTTCTTTGCGAGATAATAAAATAAAGTTTGACGTAAACGAAACTTGTTAAATACAAACAAACTATCTGTATAAAATCGTAGTGTAAACTGTTACATTCGCCTAACTTTTATTGATCATTTAGTTGAATACACGATTCGAATATGAAAATGTATGTCGACTCTCTATAATTCGATTATGAAACTTTTGCGAACATTTTTTATTCTATCATCATCATCGATATTACAATTAACTGTTATTGGATAGAAATTTGTTTTTTTTTTTTTTTTTAAATCAACAACACAAATGTTTAAATTGGAAATGCACGAAATTAGCGAGAGAAATTTTGGATAAATATAATATTTATAAAGTTATAGAGAGTTTTAAAGTAACTCGTAGTAGAAAGTATTTCAAACATTTTTGGGCATTAATAATTGATGCTTATCCGTTTAGAATAAATTTTCATTCGATGATTCATAATTTTATAATTAGAAATAATTAATTTATATAATAGGGACGACGAGTTTTTGATGTCTGCGAAATGTTTGGAAAAAAGACATTATATTGTCTCTGAGAAGATTTCTTTTCAGAATATTGTATTTAAAGTACAGACCGGTAATTTCATGGATAAAACAATTGTAAAAGGAGAGAAATAGATAAATAACTAGATAGATAAAGAAAGAGAGAGAGCGAGAGAGAAAGAGAGAAAAAAAGAAAGAGAGAGAGAGAGAGAGAGAAAGTGTGTGTGTGTTGCAAAAAATACGTTATTTATTATAATTGTGTGCAGAAAATTTAAAAAAAAAAAAAAAAAAGAAAGAAAAAAAACCGAAACCGTCTTTACTGATCCATGCGAAAGAGAATCTGTGGAAGTGTCGTTTCCAAAATGAAATTAAATTCTTAAGATACTTCTCCTTTTTGGGTTTGTGGTAATAATAATAATATTAATATTAATAACAATAATAATAATAATATTAATAATAATATTAATAATATAATATTAATAATAATAATAATAATAATAATATTAATAATGTCATCTCTACATTCTTTTTATTTAACGTACAAATTTTGTATCATCAACATCGGTGTAAATATTGAGCGAAAAGAGATAAGGGAAAAGAAAAAAGAAGAGAGAGCAAGCTAAGAGAAGAGCGAGACTGAACATAATTTTTCTTTTTTTCTTCTTCTTAAAACAAACTTTTTTTTTAAGTTTCCATCAAACAACGCACGATCTTTATATTTTCTTCCTTTTATTAAATATCTCCACAATGACGAAGTTAACGAAAATGGTAAAAGTTTGCTCATTAAGATATGTCGAATAAATAAACATGGTATAATTAATCATAAACCTTTTTCAATATGTTCAATATCGTGTTTATATCTCTCATAAATATTATTTCAATCTAGTTCGATAATCGTTGATCATCATTCGATGATAGAGTTTTTGAATTAATGAAAAGAATAGATTTAGAACCAAGTTGTGTCTACTTTTTGTATTATCGAATCATAGTAATCCGTGTATAAAATACATGTCTCGAATTAAATTAACATCTACTGTATTAAAAAAACAAAACAAAAAGCAAAATTACAATTGTATAATTGTTATTATATTGTAGAGAAGTAGGAGGTGGAAGATCCATTTGATATCGTTTGAATTTAATGAGACATTGCGACTAAAATTTAGTCGCATAGAAAAACCCCTTCAAACCATATATAATTCTTCTTTTATAATAATTTAAGTTCTCTAATATTTATAGGAAAATAAAATGTTTGTAATAATAATAATAATAATAATAATAATAATAATATAAATAATAATAATAATAATAATAATAATAATAATAATAACAGGAACAAGAAAAAAAAAAAAGAGAAAAAAAAAATAGAAAAACAATAATCACAAATTACAGGTCAAACCACTGTGGATCCAATCAACTCGCCTGCGATATTCCTGAATTTCCTTCACTAAAATTTTATTCTTCTAGGAAGATACCGACCGAAGTGATTCAGTCTATGCTTGATGATTTTTATCGTAGATTCCTCCTTATATTTTTCTTAAATATTATTTATATTAAAAAACAAAAAACCTCTTTTGAAAAACGTTGTTTATACAATTTGTGAGTTTAACGACGGGGATGATTCCAGCGGTACCATTAAAAAATAAAAAAGAGAGAAAGAGAGAGAGAGAAAGAGAGAGAAAGAGAGAGAAAGAGAGAGAAAGAGAAAGAAAGTAAGAAAGTAAAAAAGAAAGAAAGGAAGAAAGAAAGAAAGAAAGTAAGAGAGAAAGAAAGAAAGAAAGAAAGAAAGTAAGAGAGCGAGAGAGAGAGAAAGAGCGAAAGGAAGGGGGAGAGAGAGAGAGAGAGAGAGAGAGCGGTGAGAGAAATGAAAGAAGTGAAAGAAGTGAGAGAAGTGAGAAAGAAAGAAAGAAAGGATTTAAAAAAAAAAAGAGAAAGAAGTTTACATGAAAAAAAAAAAATAATAATGACTTGGATGTGCTGCGCCAGCTCGAGAGAAGTTGTATTAGACGTTGAGAGCGAATGGATTTGATGAAAGGAATGGATATTTTCGTAAGCGTGTTGTCTAGTTATGATATTTTTACTCAAAAATATATATATATATATATATGTATACATTTATATATATATACATGTATATACATATATATAAATTAATTAATTAATAATATATTAAATGAAATAGTTTATCGGAAAGTGAGACTCGCAGAATATATTTCATGAATTTTCTTCTTTTTCAGGCCTCGACGTCAACATGCAAATGGATTATTTTCTGTAACATGCAAAATGTAAATACCAAATTGCAATATCATCGTCAATTGCCAGAAAGAAGGGAAACTTATACCTGACCCTGAGAGTATTATCATAATTCACGAAATTTTTGGTGAGTTATTTAATATTAAATTGTTTTTGTATATGAAAATATAATTATATACGGTATATTTGTTCTTTTATACATTTTGATTTTTATCTTTGTCGTTTAGATCCGGTTACAATTGATGAGAAAACTATTTTTTACCAACCACAGGAGATAGATTATATTGGATTTAATATTTTTCTTTTTTATATACTATTATATATATTTTTATTTATCCTACTTATTGTTAGAGTCTCATAGTTTTTACATTTATTAGGGAATTATTTTTATATCCGATCCAGTATTATTATATTAATTTTAATTTTTATTTATTTTATTTTATTTTTTATTGTCGTTGAGATCTTTTTATAGACGATGATAATTTAGTATTAATTTTTTTTTTTTAAATAAAGAAGAATCTTACATCATATCTGAAAGTATATTTCTGAAATTTTATTAATATATTCAAATATATGCGAATGTGTGATATGTTTATTTAGTATAATAATCACGTTAAAAAATAGTGCCATAAATTATTTCATTAATTTGTTTTAACTATGATTTAACACTTTTCTTTTTCTCTTCTATAGATTATACATATTTAATAAATTATTTTATTTAATGTATAGAGTGTTAAGTTCTTACGTAAATATTCTTTAAAATTTCAATTAAATAGGTTTACTTGGAGTTTCATTAATTTTTAAACATTAAAGTATTTTTTAATTTAAAAATGCCTTATGAAAATGGCTAAATTGGAAATTTAGATAATTTACGTAATTATATGTATAGAAAAAAAAAATCTAAGCTTTATAATAATTCTTTTAATATATAACATTTTAAACGTTAATGCGTTCCCGCCTAAAATAATATAATACGTATATCAATAAAAGTATTATATAATAAATATAATATTATTTAGAAAAATTTAGAAATATATTCTAATCGTTCATAATATCAATCAATTTGAAATATATTCGCTTATAAGTAAATTTTAAATAGCTCAAAAAAAAGTTCTTTTTGAAGTGACAATAAAATTTACAATTAAAAAAAAAAACACTAGCGTAATTACAGGTTATGTTAACATTATACAAGAAGACATATATAGTATTTAAAAAAGTATTATTATAAATGATATACAGTAACATAAAAAAATGTGAATGATCTCTTTAACTGCATTTATTTATACATTTATACTAAAACTATAATAATTAGAAGGTATATATATATATAATAGGAGGAAAGATAAACAATGAGATCTCAGGATTATTTTTCCAACATTTAAAAAATAAAAAAAGAACTTCATCCATCAGAAAATTACATTCTGAAATAATCGTGCATTTAAAAGAAATTTTTCAAAGATTAAAAATATCTTTTATAAAATCGAAAAAGGATAATCGCGTACTTTAATCTTTTATCTTTCTAATGAGCCTATTATCATTAAAATAACATTAGTATTAGATTAGAAAATAATTATTATGTAAAAGCTTGCAAATGGATTGGTAATGATCGTAATTTGATCGAGGCGCCACGCAACAGTATTAATTTAAAATAAAAAAAAAATAAAAATAAGTCATTTGGTATATGGTTGGTCACTTGTGCGTTGTCACGTGGTGCATGGGGTCACGTGGTACATCAATGCCGCCAAGTTTAATCACGAAGTGATAAACTATTTCGATAAATGAATAGGTCAAAGCATCGATAATATTGCTCAAGATGAAAGTAAAAAAATGATACTATTATAATAAAATACATTATTCGAATAATAATATAGTATTGATATATGATTTTTATGTTTAATATTTTAAAAATAAAATAAAATCCATGTTATTATAGTATAAATGTTTAATTATAATATAATGTATAATAAATGTGTACTTTATTGTAGAAACAAAAAAAAATGCTTAAAATACATTTATTGTATGTATTCATAAAATTTAAAATAAAATAGAAATATCGTATGATATATGGTTATTAAGAAAAAACAGAGAATAAATGATTTCCTTATCTATTTTATTTTTACGAACAAATTTATATGGAATGATAGTAATGCTATAATGAAACGATTAATCAAAAGATAAAATACCCTGAAATATTTTGAAAAATAAAATAAGAATAAAGAGAAAGATGACAATTGTTAGAAAATAATAATTTAAATAATACCGATCGTTGTATTTTATTTCGTCATTAGAAAAAAAAAAAGAAAAAACAATGATTAATATATTGTTTATACAGAATTACATTCTTATATACATGATGAACGAATAAAAGTGCAAATTGTCGGTAGTAGAAAAAATTATTTTAATATAAAAAAAAACAAAAAATACGTCAACGGATCATCTACGAGGAATGAAAAGAAGAAGAATAAAAAACAAACAATTAAAGAAATATTAATCGAAAAAAATAAACGGAAATAATCAGTCTCTTAAGGTTTGTATTGGTAAACGGTATTATCTAAATTGTTAAAAACAATTTGTTCGTCGACCCAATGTTTCAGTTCGGCAACGTTAACGTAAACTCCCGGAGTTCCATCTTCACCACAACCAATACCCCATGCAACTATTCCAGTTTGAACATAAAAATTAGGATTTTCCTTTAATGGGCAGACCAATGGACTTCCACCATCACCCTAAAAAAATATAGTAATAATAATAATAATAATAGATTAATTATTTAACCAATTTCTTATTGATTAATAATAATAATAATCATACGTTGCATGTATCTTTTCCTTTTTCACCACCAGCACAAATGAAAGTACGATCCAATACGAAATATTTGCCTAATCTAGTCTGACGTAAAATATTTTGACAAGTATCACGTGGCACAATGGGTACTTCGACCTTTTTCAAAATCACCTGATAATGACCCTCCTTACCTTAAATTAAATAAATTCAATAATAAAACATTAACTTGATTAAACCAAATAACCTTAAAAAACATTAATCCAATTTGTTAAAAATTACCAAAAACGTCCTTGCCCCAACCGCTGGCAAAGCATCGAGTACCATCAAATACAGCATTTTGTTCGGGCAAACAAACAAGGTCAACATTTTCAGCTATTTCAACTGGTTGGGATAGAATTAAAACTGCGATGTCATTGTAAAGTGCACCAGAATGAAATTTCTCGTGTGTAATGATTTTATCAACAGTACGATCCTGATAAGGATAAATTTCGTTGTTGGTTTGCGTATCCCATTCCCCAGCACGTATTCGAAGTTCCGAAGGATTAGCTCTATATTATTTAATGAATAAAATGCAACAACTATTATGAATCGCAATCGACAAGAAAAGATTGACCAATTAAACGATATAGAAATGATATTATATTTCATAATAAATCAATTCATTTACCCTCTAACACAATGTGCCGCTGTTAAAACAGCTTTCCTATGAATGAGTGAACCGCCACATTGATAAACGTTAAGTTTCTTTCCATTGGTACCAATAGCTTCTTCTTTAAGAATGGCTACCATCCACGGGAATTCACCAAATTGTGATTCATTATTGGTATCCCCAATAATTCTAAAACCAACACCTTTAGGATGTCTTCGACCACAACCCTGTCTTATCGGTTGTGGTGATGGTGTTGATGTAGTAGTATAATCTGATTTATTGATAACACGATTTGGTGGAGTACAACATACGTCCAAATAATTTTCACACGGTCCATTGAACTGTCTAAAAATAAACATTATATGGAAAAAATGAAAATCTATTATGATTGTTATTACGATGATGATGATGATAAGTTTCAAAAAATCTTTTTACAATAATTCTTTAAGAAGGGAGTGGGGAGATGAAGAGGTGGGGTGGTAACGTTCGACTATTTGTTTTGAAATAAACGAACGTTAATTGCGTCCAAAACAGTCTCACAAAGATCATTCTCTTAAATAGTTATTATTAATCATATAATTTAATTGTATGCTATAAAACAGAAACTGTCCACGTTGAGCAATATATGTTAATATATTAATTTGTAAAGAATTCTTTGTTTTGTTGGATACAATGACCATTATTATTATTATTATTATTATTATTATTATTATTATTATATTGAAAAAATGATCCCCCAAAAAAAGAAATATTAATAACGAAGTAAAATATATTATTTTTCTTCGTACAATATTTAACTGATCGGGGGAAAAAAAGGAAACAAACCAAACAACTGCATGCCGTAGAATTGAAAAAAAGAAAAAACTTCAAATGAAGGAAAATGTAAATAAAAAATATTCCATGCAAAAAAAAAAATAAAATAAAATAATAAAAATAATAGAAAAATTTTGATGGATAGAGAAAAAAAATTTGTTGATTTCTTAAAAGAGACTATTTGGGAACGCACTCACCCTGATAATTTTTCATTAAAACTCGACCTTATATCAATGATGTCAACTCCGTTGTCTACAACTGTACCGTTCTTGCATTGATAATAAGGAACGCATTCGCAATCTGTTTGAGGTTTGACCGGTTGATTTTGGGTTCCAAGAAAAGTACTAGGAGTTGGAGTATAAACATTATTTATAAGACTATCCAAGCTTCCACCTCCCGATGGTGGTGCAGCACTCGATGATGGCGGTTTACCAAAAACACTGCTTATCAAATTGTCTATATTGTCTCCTTGTGGATATGGTACAGCTAAACTTAGGTAAATTAAACCCAACAACGTTAGCAGCAATCTCATCATCTATAAATCAAACAAATATGATCTTACGTCATTGGTTTGGAGAATATAACGTTGTTCAATTATTTCAAGCAAAAACACTCTTGGAAAGATATCAATCATTTTTAGAATATTATAATATCTTTTTATTTTTTTACACCAGTATTATTTAATTTTTTAAATTATTATAACACGTACAATATTACGAGTTTGAAATTATTAATGGTTCTTCTGTAATATCTTATCGTATTAATCGTAACCATAATCATACGTTTTTCTAATTATTCGTACACTAGTATACATACACATATATATATATGGTAGAGAAGAAAAAAAAACATTTATTTTGATGTAAACGGATAGTTAATTCTGAGAACGTAATTAAAAATATCTTGGAATTTCCGCAGTTACATATTTGTATTCATTATTATTATTATTATTATTATTATAGTAGTTATTTAAAATAAATCGTAGATTAGTTGACGGTTGTACCAAACCAGTTAACTGTTCGTGTATAGGTCATAATCGATAAATTACAATTACCATTTACATCACACACATACACACATATACACATTTATATGAATGTATTATTGTGTTTATGTAAATGTTGATTTATCTAAGATCAATGTCGAGAGAGAAAGAGAAATTAAAAACTTTATAAATAATGTTTCTAATTTAATTAATTTGTTCTTTTTTCCTTTTCGATTCCTCGTAAGATATTTCAAGGATATTATTATTTTTTTTTTCTTTTAATCAAAACTATACGCCGACAAATTATTGTCGGATGCCATTATTTACGATGACATCGAATTATTACGCAAACATTTTTAGATTTTAAATTTTAAGTATGCCGAGATTATCGAGAAAGGTTTCTTTTACTTGGCCTGGCTTGGTTGCTTGGTTGGTTGGTTTACTGGCATCGACCTTTTTCAAGGACAATCGATTGCGAAGGTTGTATGAAATTATTCGTTACGATCACATTTCAAATAATATTTTCTTTAAAACTCGTTTATAAATGTTCTTGCGAAAATGTTATATTTCATTAATTGAACAATTAATTGATGTTTAATTCACAAACACACATACACACACATCGATCAATTATAGTTGTATAAACAATTAAGAAGAAGAAATAAAAAAGAAAGAAAGGAGGAAAGAAACGATTCGATTAGAACAATTTAGCTTTAGGAAATGGAATTACCTATTATTATTATTATTAAAACAAGGAAAAAACCTTGTCGATTCTAGTTTATAAAATACCACAAAGATCATAAAAAAGGAAAAAAGAAATAGAAAAGAAACATACACGCAGCAAACGAAGAAGATGATGACTAAGAAGTAAGTTTCGTGTATTCAGTAATGCATTTTTATTTTATTATTGACGTAAAAACATTCCTTTATGAGAATAATTTACCTTCAAACATTTCTACTATGTTTATTTTTTGTCTTTTTTTTTTTTCTTCTTGATTAGTACGTAGAAGAAAATGCAGTTGATATAAATATATAAAAATACCGTTAGAGGTAATTAACGTTTAGAAAATTGTAATCAAACAACAATCAGGAATGTTGTTTTATCAAGGTCTCATTAGTATTAATATTATTCCTTTTTATTAAAAAGTTTGAATTGTTTGTAAGAGGTGAAAAGAACTTTTTTGTTGAAATATCACGAATATTGTTGCACCAAGTTGATTATTAATATTAAAATATTCCTTTTTTATGAAAAATTTTGAAATATTACGAATAATGTTGCATCAATTTTTTATTAGTATTAAAATATTTCTTTTTATCAAAAAGTTTGTTGAATTGTTTTTCTAACAAGTGTGGGTGAATTTTTGTTGAAATATTACGAATATTGTTACGTCCAGAATTATTAGTATTAAAATATTCTTTTTATCAAACAATCTTAATTGATTCTAATAGGTTTTGAAGAATTTTTGTTGAAGTATCACGAATATTGTTGCACCAAGGAATTATTATTAGTATTATAATATTCTTTTCATCAACTAATCTCTGAACTGTTTCTATCCCAGGTTTAGAATAATTTTTATTGAAATTTTTCTTGAATATTGTTTTCCATAAAATATTTCTCTATTGTTAAAAAAAAAAATGAATAATAATACTTACAACGAATTTTGTTGATAAAAATACAAACGATGACACTTGTTTGATGAACAGAAAAAAAAAGAAATCCTGAATAATAAAGTTTAACAGAAATATCTGTCAAATAGTAGTTGTTGTTGGTAAGAAGTTACTCGTAGCACTAACTTTCCTTAACTCGAAGAATCCCTACCCACATACTGCTTCTTATGAGAACAATTCCCCACCATCTTACAACGTCAGAACATTTATAATCTGCTCAGATGGCGCATTTTACTAAACTCTTATCGTTTTTATCATCATCATCATCATCATGACCATCAATACACACCAGTTTTTAAGAACATTGAACCAGTGTAGTTTCCTTTTGGCATTTCCCCACATAAAAAAGAAAAATTCCTTGCTACAACCATAATCTCGTTCGTTGAAAAAGAAAAAAACACCTTTGACCAATATAGTGAAAATATTTATCTCGTTATTTTATATTTTTAACGTGTTGGTCTTAATTTATTTATACCTTTTTCCCTTCCTTTTTTATTTTACGAAAAAAACTTGAAAATGGTAAAACCCATGGAGTACTGTTAATAGTATTTCTTCGATAATTGTAATTATATATTGGGTCGGAGGGAAAGGAATGTTGGATTTTCCCCATTGAATTATTTGCAACAAATTTGACATTTGTTTTCTCTACAATCCAATATAAATTGAAGTCTTGCGAAATTGCGTTTAAAGAAATTATAATTATTATTTTTCCAAATTGAATTTAAGAAATATTAAGTTGGTGGAAAAAAAATGTCGGATTTTTTGCCACAATTCAATGGAAATAATCCGACACTTTTTTTCCACCAACCCAATATGTATTTGAAAGTATTTTTTTTTTCTTTTTATATATATTCCCAAATAAAATAATGATTGTGAATATAAAAAAAAAAAGATTTCATTAGCATTAACATATAAAAATTTTCAGAAATGATGTATGTATGTATTCTTTTTTTATCCTTAATGGCACCGATCACTGAACGATATGAAAGGAAAATACGTGTCCGTTTGTGTACACACGGTTTACGTCATCGTTTATAAATCCCCGGACGAATGGAATTACCGATTTTTTGGTGTTAAGGTCAAACCTCAGGATGATGGATTTTAATTCGACAAATTTTTATTGTTAATTACTTAAATTTATTCCTCGATTAATTATATCTTCCGTGAAATTATTTTTCAACACGTTTATTTGTCTCTTTTTTTTTTATTGAATAATATTCATACGATTTTTAACAAAGAAAATATATTTCCGATTATATTTGGTCAAAATATTTGTCATCGGTTTGATAAACGATTTTTTGTAATTTAAAGAAAAAAAAAAAAAAAAATCATTCTCTCGATATTAAATATTATCGAAGAAAGATAATTAGAAATAATAATTTATTTATTTAATAAATAATATAAATAAATAAGAAAGTTTAGATGTGTGAGTGTGTGTGTGTTAAATAATAATTAAAATTGAAGAAAATTTCATCTTATTGTTAATGAATATTACCATTAATCTGATTTATAGAAAGAAAGCAAGCAAGGAAGGAATAATAAAAAAAAAACGGAGAACATTTCATGTCAGTATAAAGGTCATTTAAAGATGACCTTTGTTGATTCGATCATTGATAACGGATAATGGACATTATGGTGAGCTTAGGTCAATATTATTTTCTCCAGATTTTGCAATTGCGTCTGTTTTAATTCATGTTTTATCTGATTTATTTAAATATAATATAATATAAATAATAATACATAAAATATAATATAAATAATACAATGCAACTTAAATAAATAATTACAAATATAATCTGAAATAATTCTTTTCTATTTAATAAATAAATTTAATATATTATAAATAAAAATATTTATAAAAACATAACCCAAAAAAAAAAAGGAAAATTTCTAGAAAGTAATATTTAAATGATAAAATATTATTATTATTATTATTATTATTATTATTATTATTATTATTTATTATTATTATCAAATAAATAAGATTTAGAAAATTTTAAGAAAATATATATTTTATTAGAAAGTTAATTTCTTTTCTTTTTTTCTTTTTTTAATCATTACAATGTTTTTACTGGAACTAACATTATTTAATAATAAATTTAAAGAAATATAAAATATACAAAAAAAATTAAAGATTCTTACGAAATTAAATATAAATAATAAAGGATAATAATAATGATTATTGTTATTACGAATAGTATGAAATTACGTAAAACATAGACATCGCGTAAAGATAATGCAAATAGGAAAGTTAGATATTTTTCATCCAGCAATAAAAAATAATCCAATACAAATATGCATGCTAACACGTGCGGACTTATTTTCATAGACGTATTTATCGTAGAAAAAAAAAAAAAGAAAAATCTATGAGATAAATTTTTGTATATTCTTATGATTTAAAAAATATCTCAATATTTGGACTAATATTTGATAATAATAATAATAATAATAATAATAATAATAATAATAGTTAAACATCTTAAGAATGGAAAATTATGAAAATCTGTATACATGAATGTTTAATTTTAATCTTTAAAAATCTTTAATCGTTAGAAGAAAGAAGATGTATTGAAATTTTTCAAGATCCTACGAAATGATATTGGAAGAGGAAGAAGAAGAAAAAAAATATAATTATACCTCGTAAAAATAAAACGAATTAATTAAAAGCAAAGTATATCTACAATTCCGAGAAACGAATGTTGTAAAAAGAAAAAGAAAAAGAAAAAAATAAATAATAATAATAATACAACCCGCATAAATTTTCTTTTTTTCCTTCTAAACGTAATATAAGGTTGTCAAATATGAAATGGAGCAAATTTTAATTCAATAATGTGCATTTTTTGCTCCATTTCATACTTGACACGCCTAATATATGAACTATTTTCTTTTTTTTTTTCATCGTAAAAATCATTGAAATAAGAATTAAGAAAATCAATATATTTATCGATATATTAATTATTTTGTAGAAAGAAAAAAAAAAGGTAATAAACAATTAGGTACTTCTACTGCGTAAAAATAATACAGAAACAATAAAATATATGTAAAATATCTGTAAAAATTTTGATAAAAAAAAATTCTAAAAAATTGCAAGAAACTACATTTAAATAATGAATGTTGTAGAATTAAAAAAAAAATAAAAAAAATAATCTTCCACCGTGACAATGTGATACTTGTTCACATTGCCGTGACCAGGATTCGAACCTGGGTTACTACGGCCACAACGTAGGGTCCTAACCACTAGACGATCACGGCTATTGGAAGAGTTGATAGACGAAGGCAAAATAACATCATATAACCAAACTCTATGTTAAATGAACTAAATCTTCAATAATTTTTATCTTATTATTGGTTAATTATTAATTAATTAAATACAAAGATTGTTTAATGATTGTAATAAATATCTATTAATAAAAATCTATTAATAAAAATTTATTAAGATTTTTTTTTAATATTAATCAAAACCCCGTCTGGATGACCAATTTATCTAATTTACCATATAAAAAAATGCATATTTTATATATAAATGAAATAATATGATATATATATATAACCTAACATATAACACATGAGTTAAAAAATGAATCATTAGGAGTATGATAATAATGTTTAATGTAAGTGTGTATTGTTTCGTATTTAGTTTATTTAATTGCGTCTTAATTTCGATGTATCGATATTTTAATAATTAACAATAAATGAACTATGAAAAAAAAGCATATTGTGACCAAAAGTAGATAATATTTTATACATCGTAAGTAATGTAGATAACAATTTTTATCTGTTGGTAAGTCAGTATTCCTTTTTATCAATTACTATTTATGAATTGCGAAATATTACAAAAATGTTTAACGATATTGCATAGTAAATGGGGTTTTAAGAGATATGCTAGTTCATGGACCATCAACGAACTTAGAATTTATTAATAGTACCCATATACACGAACACGAACACATTTAATCGAATGTCCAAGCAGATGATGATTCTAATCGATGACCTAATTACCGTTTCGAATTTTTAATGTCGAGTAATAAGATTGGATTGAAATAAATAATGCAATAAGTACGGTAGTAAGCCGGTAATTAAGGAATGTTTTTTTCTGTGCATTTCATATGTAATGAATTTCCTAGAATTCACCGAGAGATATAAACAATACCGATGTTGAGAGCTCGTTTGACTCGGACGTACACCTTCGCCTATCTTTCTTTCAAAACATTCAATACGTATAGGATTATTGCTATGTTTTTGTATAGCTGACCTAGTTTTCTTACCAGTGACCTACTTTTGAGCAGCTGTTATCTATTTCTAATGAAAGATATTATTTATTTTATTTCTTAATATTTAAATAATCAATAAGTATATTTATGAATGATTTATTTTTATTAAATCGATTATTTGAAAATTATTCCATATGTACGTATTAGAATTAATACTTTACTAAATAAAAAATAAAATAAAAATGTTGTATAAAAATTCTTATATATTTCGTGTGGTATCTGTAAAAATATAAAATTTATTTATTAAAATTATAATGTAATTAGTTTGTATAGATAAAGTAAATAGAAAGAATCAAGGACAATGGATTAAAAATATGATATGATAATTATAGATAAATATGATGCAAAGAAACTAATAGCAATTATAATTTTTATGGTAAACGGTCTTTGACTGGATTTTACTTGCCATGGAATGTATAGCATATAAAATATGATAAACATTATATGGAAACTAAAACATCAGGGCCCAGGTCTAACCACGAAGAGGTAACTGCTTCCGAAGACCCAAGAGGGATGTGAAAATCTTTAAAATTGCAACATTCGAATAAATTATCTGACGAAGAACCTTTTTAGGAAAATAATTGTAAATGGCCTCTGCCTAAGAGTAAGATTTGAACAAAATTTAGAATAATTATCGATATAACAGAAAAAAGTGTGAATACAAAATAACTAAATGAAAACGAGGAATAAATCCGAGTAGAATTGGGATAACAACGATGATTTAATTTAAATCTGAGAATATATAAAATAAAAATATATCGAAATTATTTCATATTTTAAATTATATTAGAATGAATGTAATGTTTAAACCAATATAAATGTGTTAATAGAATCTAAAAAGTAAAACTAGTGCATTAGAGTAGAGGACATATGCTGAAAACTTGTTAAATTATCAAAGAAAATGTATATTATAAGCTAAAAGCTCGGAATATAAGTTTGATGTATGTCCTATTTGAAATCCATTGTTACACTGACTTTATATCATCTATGACAGTTTGTTTTTCGAAAGTTGTTTACATGATTATCGGAGAAGATTAATTCTATCTATTTCGAATATTATTCTCGTTAAACTAACACCACTTCTAAGAAATCTTATTCTATCTGGCATGTGCGTAAATAAACGTCTAAATCTAACAGAATATTTATCTGAAAAGAATTTTTTTTTTTTTTTTTTTTTTTTTTATTCATTACAGACATACAATCAATTCTCGACGAGAATTATAAGTACTTTAGGCTGGCGTGATGTAATAACATGAAATGTAAATAAATAATATATACAATGGTGAGTGTAGATATAATACATTAGACTGAAATAATATAACGATGTTTTAAATCAATCAAATCTTGTTTTAAGGTCAGAAGGGTAGAACCTTTTTAGTCTTCTTACTAGTTCATTTGTTTCCAGTAAATTTTTTGCTAAAGAATTGGGATGTTTGGCTAAACGGGAGTTGTAGCGTTCACTGAAGCTAACAATTTCTTCCTTTATTGTAGATATTCTTAGATCTTGATGAATTCTTTCGTTTGTAACGTACCATGGGGCATTGCAAATGTTTCGTAGAGTTTTTGATTGGAACCTCTGCAAAATCTCTATGTTGGAGTTACTCGCAGTTCCCCATAGTTGAATTCCGTAAGTCCATATGGGTTTTAGGATAGCTTTATAGATAGCGAGCTTTTTTTCCAATTCTAACTTAGATGATCTACCAAAAAGCCAATAAATTTTTCTTACTCTTTCTTTGAGGTGTTTTACTTTGGTTTGTATATGTTGCTTCCATGTCAGCCTTTTGTCTAGGATAATACCTAAATATTTGATCGAGTCTCTAATAGGAATATTTACCCCATTGATGACCACAGGGGGACACGTGCCTCTGCGCAATGTGAATGTTATATGAGCTGATTTACTTTCATTGATGTTGATTCGCCATTTCCGACACCATTTTTCTAGTGAGTGCAGATGTCGTTGGAGAATATCAGTCGCGTTTTGTGGATCACTATCAGATGCTAGCAAAGCTGTATCGTCTGCAAATGTAGCGGTAGTTATTTCTTCTGAGGTAGGTAGATCTGCCGTGTAAATTGCATACAGTAGGGGCCCAAGTACGCTGCCTTGTGGAACACCGGACAAGATTGGATAAGCAGAAGTGGATTGGTTTTGATATTTAACAATGAATTTTCTATCTGTAAGGTAGGATTTAAGGATCAGGAAAAAAGGATATGGAAATATTTTTTTAAGTTTATAAAGTAGTCCGGTGTGCCAGACTTTGTCGAAAGCTTGCCTTATGTCCAGGAATACTGCGGAGCAGTATTTTTTCTTTTCAAGATCTTGCGATAGTTGACGAGTTATTCTATGGACCTGTTCAATTGTTGAATGGTATTTCCGAAACCCGAATTGATGGTCAGGAAGAGTAGGGACTTCCAATACATTTAGTAGACGATTAGTGAACATTTTTTCAAATAGCTTAGACAAAGAGGATAAGAGACTGATTGGTCGGTATGACGTAACGTCATGAGGTGGTTTACCTGGCTTATGAATAAGTGTAATCACTGCTACTTTCCATGAAGTAGGATAGTAGCCTAGGCGTAAAATGGCGTTGAATAGTGAGGTAATATATGCTATTCTTTTTTTTGGTAATTCTTTGATCATCTTTCCGTTGATTAAGTCGAGGCCAGGTGCTTTTTTCGGATTAACGTGTGTTGCGATTGTTGCTTTGACTTCCATTGAGGTAAACGGTTTTATCTGTGGAGATAGTTGAAATGGCGAATTCATGACCGTCCAGATGTCTTCATCTTCCGTAAGTGCCGATGATGGATATGGTGTGAATACGTTCGCCAGGTGGGAGGCGAAGAGATTGGCTTTATCTATTGGTCTTCTAGCCCATTCACCTTGGGACTGACGGATAGGTGGGATTTCTTGAGTTGGTCGAGTAAAACGCTTAGTTGCCTTCCAAAGTGAATAGTTAGAGTCTGCGGTGGGAGTCAAGTTCCGAAGGTATCTTTGAAAACCTTCATTTTTAAAGTTCTGAAGTGTTTTTTTTAATTCTCTGGTAGCTTTATTTAGTTTGCGTTTGTCCTCAGGAGTTTGACTATTGTGCCAGATCCTACGCAGTTTACGTTTTTCCGCAATTTTATTTATAATATTTGGAGGATAGTCATGGCCAGACTTGTAATCCAACAAAGGTGTAGAGTTTCTAACTGCATCTATTATATTATGCGTTAGATGATTAACAGCGTAATCTACATCTTCAGTTGTTTTTAGTGGTGAAGATACTGTAGTGATGTTGTTGAATGTTTCCCGAAAGAAATCCCAATTGGTTAGTTTATTGTATATAGAGATTGGAGGGTTATTTTCAATGATGGTTGTGTTAATTGTGGCTATAATTGGAGAATGATCGGAAGAGAGGTCAAATGAAGAGCAAATTTGTATATATCTAGGAGATAAATTTTTTGCGATAAAAAAGTCAAGCAAGTCGGGGATTTTATTTACATCGGTTGGCCAATAGGTAGGCTCACCTGAACTAATATGTGATAGCCTGTTAGTTTCGATACTTTTTAAGAGTGCTTTCCCTCTTGATGTTGTAATTCTGCTACCCCAGATATTATGTTTGGCATTAAGGTCACCTCCTACTAAGAACTTAGAGCCTAGGCTTTCAAAGAAAGTATCAAAGTCTTCTTTTTGGATAGTATGTCTAGGAGGGCAGTACACTGCTGAGATAGCCAATGGGCAATGCCAGTCGGATATCATGACACTTGTTGCCTGGAGATGATCTAGATTATATGGCGCAAGCTCGTAATGTCTTATGTTGGATTTGACCAAAATCGCAGTTCCACCATGTGCCCTTCCACTTGGATGATTCGTGAAGTGCACCTTATAGCCAAGAATGTTAAAATAACTTTTATCCGTAAAGTGTGTCTCCGATATTAATATAATTTGTATGTCCTGTAATTTTAAAAATGCTTCCAACTCCAGTTTACGATTCATTAGGCCATTGGCGTTCCAGAGAGCAATGCGTAATGTCTTCATTACTTGTTAGTAGCTGACAGTTTATTTACAATTATCGTTAATAATGAAATAAGATTGTTTAACTGCTCGCTTTGTCTATTTATTATATCGCTTTGTTTTTCTATGAGTTTTTCTAGCCTACTTATGGAATCCATAGAACTAGAACTATTATTGTTGCTTACGTCATTTGAAGGTTGTTGATTTGAGGAATTTGACGGCTGATTGTCTTTATTTAAAGCTTGTGCGTACGACATAGATGGATCGCTGTACCGTTGAGTGTTTACAAATGAGCTGGTTTGAAGGTTTGATTGGACATTTACATTTTTCCTCATTCTGGATGTTGGAAATGTCTTTTTATACATTTCTTGATAGCGAGGGCACCCTTTGTAGTTCGCAGTATGGTTGGCACCACAGAGGAAACATGTTGGTGGAGTATCTGTGGATTTCTTGCAATCTGCCGTTGCATGCTGACCGGAACATTTAACACACTGAAAATTACGATTGCAATATTTTTGTGTGTGACCATACCTTTGACACCTCTTACATTGTGCGATTTCCTTTTTCTTTCGTGGCGGTTCTATCTTTACTATCGTGTTGCTGAGCTTGTTAATATTGTAAACCATGGTGTTGTTGGATTTTTGTTTGAGGTCGATGAAAAACATCGATAGTGGATTGTGTGTAGTTCGATGTTGAATATTCCTAATGTTTACGACTTCATGACCTAGCTCTCTAAGTTCGTCCTTTAGTTCGTCCAAATCAACTGAGTGATGCAAGTTACGTAACACCACTCTAAACGATCGTTCTTGTTTCAATTGATAGGTATGAAAGCTTGCATTTAACGACTTAAGCGTTTTTGTAATTTTTCTATAGCAGTCTGCATCTGTTGGTAGAACACGAACCTGATCGTTATTGACTTTGTATGTGTAGTTTTCTTTTTGGACTGCCTCGTTTAAGCATTTTGTGAGAAGTTGAATGTCCAGGACATTTTCTATGTAGATTGGAGGAGGTGGTGGTATTTTTTGTGTTTGTTCATTTTCCTGCATATTAGTTTGTGTGACTGTATTTGAGTTACTGTTTGAATTTATATTTACATTAAGGACCGAGTATCTATTGACGGTTTCGAATATCCCGTTTTTTTTGATAAGTGTTGTTGTTGTCGTCATCAATTCTTGCTCTTTTATTAGTGTGAGAAGCATGCCCTCGTCTAGGAGAAGCGACCGTTTGCCATGGCGGAGAAATGACCGATGCCTGCATATCCTGGTCAAGGATATGCGAGAGGCTTAAAGCCATTCAAATATCCGAATTTGAAAATTTTCAAGGTGACAACACTTAACGTATTAACTCTTAATAACTACTCACTATATATAAACAAAAACACTCAGAGCTCGGCTTAGCACGTCCGTCTACTACGATAGCTATAACGCGAATAATTAATAAATTAAGATTAATTATGTTGAATTTTTAATGAGAGTACCATTGACATATTGAAAGTTGATTTAAATTTCATTTAAATATTATTTAAATATAAAAAAAAAAGAAAACTTGACGAGAAATGAGTTGCGACAGCTTTTTTTTTTTATTACAACATTGAATAAAAATTCTTCTAATTTTATTGAATAAATAAACATTTGATGATAAAATAAGTATACTCGTATTAAATATTTGGTTGTTTGTGATGATTCATTTAAATACGACGCGAGTTAATCCTATTATAACGGATAACAATGACACTATACTAAATAAACGGCTAAGTTTGAAACGATTTCAAAGCCACTGTGCTATTCAATGACTTCTGTGTCTGTTCAACTCGACAAGGCAGGTAGCGTAAATTCAAATCCTCTAAGCTGAGGGAAGTCTTGTTAAACGTCTAATCAAAGCTCACGTGTTCGAAAGTACCTGAGAGAAAGAGAAGGTGTGTTCGAAATCTAAAATAGACGTCATTCTTCTGATAAGGTGGAATATACTTCAATTAGACAGATAGAACGTGCATGTATGGGTGTGTATGTGTGTGTGTAAAGTAATGATTAGAAATATATTTATTTCTTATTATTAAATTTACTATTAAAAACTAAATTAATTACTATTATTAGGTGTTGGAATTAATTCGTAGCGTTATACTAAAGATGTCATGAGTCTTAAAGTATTCTGTTTTTACCTTCATAAACAAATTTATCGTAAACCAGCTCTAACAAGGTTTTATTTTTACGACAAATATTATGTTTTAATTGTTAATAACATCATGTTACTATTATTTCAATATGTTGAGGTTTATCCCAAATAAAGTGTTTTTGCGGGAACGGCACAAAAGAAAAAGTTTTTTACATCGTATTGTTACTAGTGATGAAAAGTGGATACATTTTGACAATCCTAAGCGTAGAAAATCATGGGTTAAGCCCGGACAACCATCTTCATCAGTGGCAAAACGCAATATTCATGGATCTAAGCTCCTCCTTTGTATTTGGTGGGATCAACAAGGTGTAGTTTATTATGAATTGTTAAAACCCAATGAAACCATCACTGGGGATCGCTACCGGTTACAATTGATGCGTTTGAGTCGTGCATTGAAGGAAAAATGGCCGGAATGGAGTAAAAGGCACGATAAAGTTATTTTACTGCACGACAATGCTCGACTTCACATGGCGAAACCAGTGAAAACATACCTGGAAACATTGAAATGGGAAGTCTTAACCCACCCGCCGTATTCTCAGGATATTATTGCCCCTTCGGATTACCACCTGTTTCGATCAATGGCTCATGGTTTATCAGGGGAAAAATTAACATCTTATGAGGATTGCCAAAATTGGCATTTTTTTCGACGGGGTATTCGACAGTTACCTGAAAAATGGGAAAAAGTAGTGGCAAGCGATGGGCAGTATTTTCAATAATGTAATTTTTTACTTTCATTTCAAATAAATCGTTATTTTTTAATAAAAAAAACGCTACGAATTAAATCCAACATCTAATATTAAAACTATATTATTTACTAAATAAATTACTATTAAAATTATTATAAAAATCTAAATAAAAGTGTCTTGTATTTTAAACGAAACAATATTTCTTGCATTGAAATAATTTCTATTTTTTAATATGAACACGAAATTGAATTACTTCGTTAAGAATAAAATGTTTGTAATTGCTGAAATTGGAATGAATTAGGGTAATGAAACTAATAAATTTTATTTTAGAATAATTATGAATGTAAATTTTTTGTCATTTTATTATTTAACGTTGCTATCCAATCATTTCTGTTGGTTATTAATAAATTTGTTTTCTCTTTCAGGAATGTTTTTCCCTATTCATAGAAATTACTTTTTATTATTATTATTATATATTTCTCGATAATATAATATTAAAAATAAAAACTTAAAAAGAATCCAGTGTTTATTTTGTATTTCTTTTGTTTCATGAATTGTTGATATTCGATGACACATCGAACCGATAGAAAAATTGAGATTTTATCCTTTTCTAACCGAGTAGAATAATTTTATTAACGTCGCACATGATAACACATATTTACATGTATGACAATATAAATTAGAGAATGTGCATAGTTAGAATGCGGAGTTAGAATCGCATAGAATTTGCAACGATGGTCCAGAAACTCTCAGTCGGTTTGCAGTACTCGGACCGGACGAATATCGTTCTTATCGTGCTTCGAGAAATATTTTACAAGTGTGATTTGTCAGTGTAAAAGACAGTTTTTCTAATTATACGAAATTGTTGTTAACTTTAAAGATTTCCTATTCGTTTGTTTTTTTTCTCCCCTTCGTATTAAATATTTTTCTCGAGTTAATTGTGTAAATCTAAAAATAAAAACTTAAATATATTTATGTGTTAACGTGAGTGTAAATTATGTTAGTATTTTTTTTCTACTTGGAACGAAGAAAAATATACAATTGTTAATAATTTTATTTACATATGACAAAAAAACAATATTAAAAATAATATCAACAAAATTAAAAATATATAAATTACAAACTCTCGTGTAAAGTATCAGAATACCAATCTAAAAAGTATGGTTTTTTTTTTCAATATTCGTATGTCTCGAACAAACTAATAATTTTTCAAAATGATCGGTCTCTACCGAGTAATTGCAACATATAATTAAGAAGTACACGTGCATCCTTCTTTCAATAGGATTTCCAGTTCGTCTTCTTTCAATTAACTGTCATTCAGTTTAACTATCCTATTAATTAATCCAATTAAGAATTATTCAACTCTTAGCCTACATTCTCAATTTGTTTTACAAAGATACTCGTACCTACGATGAAATTCGAAATGGTAACATTTACTTTTTGCTATAATAATTCAAGCATTACGATATTTAAACAATATTATTGTACAACAAATTACGACGATAATTTATATTATAATTTTATTATTAAAAATACGATAATGCAAATTCAACATAAATATTCATTATACAAATATTTCATTTATTTTCTATTCTAATTTTTATTTTTCCTTCGAGTACTTGATTATTTGTAAAAGATCAGAATAATCGCATATAAAAAAAAAAAAAGAACAAATATTTCAATTAATTAATTGACAATATCTAAAACCTTTTTCATTTTATGAATTATTTTCCATCGAAACATAATATATTCATAGAAAATTCATTTTATTACGAGTCGAGATATTTGGCCGAGAAGGTAACAAAACAAACTTCAAAACAAGCTGAAACCGAAATAGCAAAGGAAGCTGTTCAAACGATTCATGTTTTTGGCAGTCAAGTTGTACTATATAAAAGCCTCGTAATGTTCTGCAACTCGCAAAACTATATTGAAGATCAGAAACTACCGCTGTAATTTACACTCGAAAATCGTTGCCAAAGAGAATGAGAGAGAGAGAATGAGAGAGAGAGAGAGAGAGAGAAAGGTGTACGCATTTACACATAAGATATAGCATTCCCTTATGTAGGAATATACAGGGTGGAACAATAACTCTGTTCCCTTTTAAATAATCTCCTTTATTTACAATCCTATTAAAATACTTCAAAAAAGAAACCTAACATTATTTTAAGTCATAATTTTACCTAATCGCAAAGTTATCTTTAAGTTATTTCAAACTAAACTATATATTTTATTTAATATCAGCGATATTCCATAGAAAATTTGAAACCTAAAAGTTGCAATTATCCTATCACTGAAAGGATATGAATATTCGTTGACTGTTATAATAAACCTTGTCAACACGGTAAAGTATGAAAGTAAAATGTTCGTTTTCGTTGTAAGATATTAATATATGCGTCCTTATTTTATAGTTTTTTATCATTGCAGTAACATGTAGCAGCAAATAGTCACAATTTTGAATATTTTCTTTAACGTAAAAAACTTTATTTTACATATTATGTTAAACCTTGAATTATCTTCACCAATAACTCGCTCAACCCGTCTTAACATCGGCTATTTCAAAATAGTAGAGACAAAAAATAAGTCATTTTGTTTAAAAAAAATTGAAGATGATCTTATTATCTTTTTTAAGCAAATGAAATGTGCATTGTAATATGACACAATTCTTTATGCAATGCCATGTTCTGTACCAAATCATTTTACCATTTTTTTTTTATTCTTATATTATTACAATCTAATAGAGATATTAAAGATAAACAGAGTTATTACACCCCACCCTGTATATGCGTGTTTCTCTAACAGGTCGCGTGTAACATCGTGTGTTATGTGGCAAAGTTGCACCGAGCTTGATTAGATGTACTTGGACACGCGATACCAACGAGATACTTGCACGATCTGCGATTGATCAAATTTTGAATTCACTGTGTGGTCGTTCAAATTCAAAAATGGATTTCCACCACTCGACAATATTTGCTAAATATAATCTTACGTCGAAACAAACTAAATCATTTCTATCGAGTAAATTAATGTAATTGATTTGATATTATATAAACAGGAGTCCTTAGTTTAACACGGATTTCATATAACACGATTTCAAATGATTAAAAATCTCATTTTCGTTCAACAAAGAACATTTTTAACTGGATTATTTTTTAATTCTGCATTGAACGCATGGAACGCATTGCCTTGATTTGTATTATTTCAAGGTTTCGAAAAAGCCTGGTACGAATTAACCGTGTTAAACGAGGGACGTCTGTATATATATTAGAACGAATACCAAATTTGAATATTATATTGTACTTCTATGTAAATTATTCTAACTCTTTGATAGTTTAATATAAAATTAGAATTTAATTTGTATGCCATATATGTAAAACTGTTTAATCGTACGTACTGTATTGGTATTAAAGTTGTAGATATTAATTCGGTGCCTATAATAAAATCAATTTAATATTTATCTCTTTGGCACCAGATTAATTTCTACATCCTACATTTTACAACTATAAAACGTCACTCAATAAATCCTGGGCTTGATACATATATGGCAATACTGTTGACAGATCCATAAGACTTCTGGACAGTACCTGAATCAGCTGAGTAGACAGCAGTTGATGAAAATCGCTACAAAACTGAGCTCATTAAAGTCACTGTAACTTGTAAAATAATTGTCAGAATTTTATGAAATTTTGAAGGTTTGTATTATCCAGAAATTATATGGGTCTGTCAATAATATTGCCATATATGTGTCAGACTCAAGACTTATTGAGTGACCTGTTATATTTTCTATTTTCTTTTCCCTTTTTCTGGATTCTTTAGAAATCAATTGGAATATGGAGCTTCTGGTACCAACAGTTTCAGATATCATTTTTAAATACACCTGGTCTATAGCTAATTATAAAAAAACAATATCAAAAAGCAGCTTGATAGATAGTCCACCATTCGAATTGAATGTTAATGGTATTCACAGTTCTTGGAATTTGTCAATAAGATTTTGGAAAGGACCCGAGGGTGAGATATGAAATTAATATTTAAAAAAAAAAACAATCTTTTTACACGTAATTTAGAAAATCTATGTATAATCTAGTTGGTAAATAATTGTTAAAAATGCAGACCTATGTTTCCTGGCTAATAGGCAAGAGAATCACAAACCCAGTAGTTTTGTGTTTGAATATATTGAATTGCATCGTTGAGGAAGTTGAACAAGCTAAGATTCGTTTTCAATTTGGTGTATTTAATGCCGATGTCAAACATTGGGAATATTGTCACGTTAGTAGAACGGTATTGGAATTGAAATCAAACAGTGAGATTATTTCACTTGGGTACAGAGATTTGTCAATCGTCGATAGACATTTGAAGAGTAATGGCAAAGTTGATTTGATGGTGAAAATACAAATCATACAATGTGAGAGTGAAAAACATAGTTTGTCTCAGGTATTGTATAAAATATTATTTTATTTGAAATTTCATCAAACTCTCTCTCTCTCTTTTACCCTCTATTTTTGTCCTTTTTAATTTGTTCATAAATTTTGTTTGTAGGATATGGCCAAATTGTTGAAACATCCACATACAGCTGATACCAAATTAATTTGTGGTGGATTGTCTGATACAATAATACCGGTACACAGTAGCATAATTATTGCTCGTAGCAACGTTCTAGCTGAAATGTTATCACCCATATCCAATTCTTCGAGAAATAACGAGTTACAATCTGAAATAAACGATGACAAAAATGAATACATGGAAGTACGCCTTCGACGTTACTCGATGCCAATTACTAAAAATCTTTAATCATCGAAAAGCAAACGAAAATGCTCAATATTATTTTACATTCCAATCGCCACGTTTATTTGTTAATCTTTCTTTTTAATATTAATTTTTTCTTCATATAAAATACTATCTCTTAATATAAAAAAAAAGATTAATCGTATTTGTATCCTTGCTTATATTTAATCCTGCATGCTAAATATTATTTGCAATATATAATCTGTATTAAAAAAAAAAAAAAATATACATATTTTACTGCAAATGTAAGATTTTTGTTTTTCATGTTACTTGTGTGATTTGTTTGATTGTTATTTTGAAATGAAACAAAAGTACATAATACTCTAACAGGTGGGTAATTAAGATAAAATTAATTTTAATAAGAAACACAGAAAATTGACTTATCCTTAAAAAAATTATTTTATAACTAATAAATTATAATATTATAATAATATTGTTTATAATTTTTTTTTGTTCTTTTTAATTTTTCTTTTTCCAGGATCAATATTTGTTCTCATTGGAATTGTTAGACATTTGCAAGGAAACGATTGATGAACTTTTACGATATATTTACAGTGATCATGTAGATAATTTGGATAATTTAGCACCACAATTATTATGTTTAGCAAAACGTTTCTGTCTAGAAGGTATAACTATAATAAAAACAAAGTAATATTTATAACAATAAATAATATTTTTAATATTTATAACAATAAATAATATTTTATATATTTAAAACTATATCCAGTAAACACAAAACGTTAAAATGACGTACGATTTACGTCATTTTTCAAAAATCGTACGTCATATTAACGTTGTGTGTTTACTGGGATAATATTTATACAATGACTTGGCTTTAAAACCATATCTTTTTTTTCAGGTTTGAAAGAACTTTGTGAAAGGAATTTAATCGAAACTATAACTCCTGATAATGTTGCTAGCAGACTTTTAGTAGCAGATGAATTTAGTTGTGAATCATTGAAAAGAGCGAGCTTAGCTTATTGCGAAGAAAATATAACAGTACTTAATAAAAGTATAGCTTGGAAGATGATGGAACAAGTGAATCCTGAATTATTTAATGAAGTTTGCGAAGCTGGAATGGGAAGTTCTAGATCTAGTAATATAGATGATAGTGAACTAAGTAATTAAAATTAATTACGTTGATATTCTATTTCAATGATTAACTTTAGTGATAATTCATGTGATTATTGTTATATGTATTATCTCAGTTAACACAAAACGTTAATATGACGTACGATTTACGTCATTTTTCAAAACAGACGTAACGTTTTGTGTTAACTGGGTATATTTTAAGGATTTACTCTTTCATTCGTTTATTTCAATTATCATCAATCATTTGAAGATTATTTCATATTTTTTTTTTTTTTCTATAAAATCATTTCATTTTATTCACCAATACAAAATTAAAAATGTATATGCATATTGTAATATAAGAAAGAATGAAGAATTATTTTTTTATTAAAGAACAAAAAAAAAACATAAAATATAATATAAAATAATAATTTATTTACATTGATTAATCTTGACACATATTTGTCCAATAATACTTTGCACCACCATTTACAAAATGACGATATTTTTTGACACTTACTGTAAAAATGATATGGTTTATATAAAAATAACGTTATGATGTGGTACGTGTGTGTGTGTGTGTGTGTGTGTGTAGTTTTTATTAGTTTATTAATATTTATTAGTGAATTATCTCTGTTTGGTATACCAAAAATTAGAATTGAATTTATTTAGAATTAAAAAAGAACAAGAATGAATTATTTTTTGTAATATAAGATTCCATTTGAAATTCTAATAAATAAGTAATAGGAACGGGGTCACGAACTGAAAAATAAAAATAGTTGTTCGGTTATCGGTCAAAATAACCACAGCGTCCTGTTATGATGAATCACAAAATATTTTTATGAGAGTGCATGTTTGTGAAGATTATATCATTAAAATGGTATAAAAATGCATGTAAATATCCGTTTTAAAAATATTTTATCTATGACAAATAACAATTAATTCCTCTACGTTTTTATTATAATTATTATATGTCCTGTAAACAATACATACACAATTAAAATCATCTATAATGTTATCTTACTTGAAAGATCGCGATTACGCATGAATAATCTAATCTCCTAAGTTATATAACACGTTCGAATGGTGTAATGTATGTTAGTCTTTGTGTAGTCGTACTCGAAACAACTTATTCTACATTTTACACACGTACAATATCGAGAATGGTTAAACCACGCGTGTTCGTTACTAGCAACAATGTACCACAACCTGGAATCGAACTTCTGCAAACTAAGTAAATTCATTTTGTTCTAACTGCAATTATATATTTTAATAAGATTATTATATATTTTTATTATATATTTTTATTATATATTTTTATTATATATTTTTAATAAGATTTAAATCAAATCTAAAATCTGAACTTTGTAATATTGTTTATTCAACGATTTTAATCATAGTTATTATTACCAATTTAAATATGACATATTGAAATGTAATTACCAATATTTTCTTTTTATTCCTAATTATTATAAAAATATTTTCAAACATAGATGTGACGTTACGATTCTTCAATCAGCTGTAAGTACACGCGAAGAAATCCTACAAGCTCTTCCTGGACATGATGCTGTTATGATCACCGGCCACATCGATGTAAATTCAGAATTTTTGAATATTGCAGGTAAACATTTAACCGACATTATATTATTAAATAATAATTATAATGCTCAATTTTCCTCTAAAGGTTTGTTATAATTGAACGTATTGGTTTCGTATTGTATTAATAATAATATTTGAAAGTTAATTTAAATTTAATACAACACTTAAGAGAAAAGAATATAAAAGAAATTGAGATAGAGTAAAGTAAAGATAAAAGGAAAGACCTTGTATCTCGAAATTATCTTGAAATCTTGAAACAGAATTATTTTTACTGATCGATAATATCTTTAACCTTGGAAAGTAAATTAATCTATCGATATATTGTGTAACAATTTACTTAGAAATCGTTTAATCCTCATGTAAAATTAATACATTCTTTCAAGTATTATCTAGATTTCAGAATATATTTATTTTCTGTCATTTATCTATTATCTAAAATTTATCTTAACTGTTACGCGTGCTTTTTATATTTATTTTAATTATTTTAACGTACTTGTATTCTATTTTTCAAATTGTTTTATTTATATAGGACCAAATTTAAAAGTTATTTCTACTATTTCGGCTGGTTATGATCACTTGGACGTTCCCGAGATTAAACGACGTGGTATCAAAGTTGGTCATACACCTAAAGTTTTATCTGCAGCAGTTGCAGAAGTAGCTATTCTTTTAACTTTATCTGCTGCCCGACGTAGTCACGAAGGACGTTTAAAATTAAATGAGTAATGTCCTATTAGATACATTTAATTAAATATAATAATATTAATAATAAATTGAGAGAAAAATATTTATATATTGTCGATAGAAAATAAATCTTAATGAAAAACATTATATATTTTCTTTCATTATTATTATTATTATTATTATTATTTATTTAAATACCGTTATTGATCATTTAATTTTAGAGGAAAAGTGGAATCAGCATATAATTGGTTACTTGGGCAAGAATTACGTAATTCCACTGTTGGAATAGTTGGATTAGGAAATATTGGCCAAGCTATACTTAAACGTTTAATACCATTTGAAGTAAAAACTTTTCTTTATACTGGTCATTCAGAAAAAAAGGAGGGTACGTGTTCCTATAAAACAATACATTTATAATTATTTGCAATCCAAATAATAGATTCATTTATTAAATTAATAGTTTCATCTTGTTATTACAATTTTTCCAATATTAGGAAAGGATTTAGGTGCCGAATTTGTATCTTTGGACGAACTTCTAGAAAAAAGTGATTTTATTATTGTTGCTACTCCATTGACCAATGAAACCAGAGGCTTATTTAATGATGTTACTTTTGGTAAAATGAAGAAAACTGCTGTCTTCGTTAATATAGGACGTGGAAAAGTAGTAAACACTGATGCATTGGTAAAAGCTTTGAAAAATCATACGATTTTTGCTGCTGGTTTAGATGTTACCGATCCTGAACCATTGCCGGTAGATCACGAATTACTTAAACTTCCTAATGCTGGTAAGAACTATACAATATACACAGGACGAGATAAAAGTTACTCTTCTCCCAAGGAAACAAGATCTATCATCTTATACAATAACTATGAAAAAGAGTATATCACGAACTGTTAAAATTAAAGAAAAGATTTATCTTGTCACTCAGAGTTATGTTCAGAGCAACTTTAATCTCACCTTATATATAAATATTTAATATTAATAATCATAAACGTATTTATTTATGTTACTATAATATTTTTTCAGTAATTATACCACACTTAGGTAGTGCCACAGTAAAAACTCGCGAAGAAATGAGTATAACTGCCGCCCAAAATATTATCAATGGATTAGATGGCAAACGTTTGGTTTACGAATTATAAGTATTAATAGACTTTTCAAAAGTCGTAGAAAATGGATAAAGTTATTTGAAAAAGCATTTAATATTCGACGATTTAGAATTATTCATATCTCATATACGATTCTAAATATATATATATTTGATGTTATTTACATTTTCTTCAATATGCATTATACCATTCTCAATAAACTAATATAATTTAATTTTTTTAAGAGCAAATATATATAATCGCATACTTTATAATGAATTATTTTATAAAATATGTTATTATAAATACGTGAGTATATTATTACAATATCTTTCGATAAAAATATGCATAAATTGATATCGTGAATTATCTATGTATATTTCCTTATCCAACAATCTTATAAAAAAAATAATACACCTAATGAATACAGTTTTATAAAAAGAAACAAGAGAGAGAGAGAGAGAGAGAGAGAGAAAGAGACAGAATAAACAATAATTAATGAAACTACATTTATAAACAAATATAGAATAAATTTGTCTTCAATTATAGGTACTGTACATAACAATGCCTAATAACGTATTAATTATTCTTCGAGATTACACACAACGAATGTAAATTCGAAGAACATTTATTATTTATCACCCATAATGAACTACGGGTAACCATCAGGCTTCTACCACTGCATTTTTTAAATTACTCAAAATTGGTTCTATTTTATTCTCTAAAGATAATATATGACCCGTATTGCAATTATGACTAGCGATAAAGCTAATAACCAGTGGTAATTTATTCAGCTGCACAACCTGGTAAAAATATATGCATGAAACAAAGGATACATGTTGTATACAAGTGTATTGTATTTTATAGGATTAATGTATCTTGAAATACCTGATAACTGCTGTACATACAAATAACTATTTTATTTTTTCCAAGTCCTAATTTACTAGCTTGATCTGTAGCCATTCCAAATGTAGAAAGAAAACTTGCTCTCATAGCAAGCTCTGGTGCTTTCTCATCTGCTACAGATACAACTGGTACACCATCTCGATCAGTAATTAATATACTATGTAGGCCTTCTATGCTATTTAAAAGACCATTTAAATACTTTTTATGTTCCTGAAATTTGTTTTTTTAATTAGCAAAATAATATTCAAATATGTCATATTTTAAAAATGCAATAGCATAACCTAAAAAGATTGAATAGATAGTAAACCTTTTTTTTTTTCTTTTCAATCTTGAGAATATAATATAAAAGATAATATTTAAACTTACTGCTGTCATTTTTCAATCTTCTTTTTTCTTATTCACAATTTATCAATTAAAAAACTTAAACTAACAATATCTATTTATTGCGATAACGTTGACATCTTATCACCTGCAACTTGTTTTACGCGCCGTACAAAGTAAATTGATATTTTCTTTGTATCAATTTAGGGAGGTTTCAGTTATACCTATTTTCGCCAAAAGGTGTGCTAGTGTCGTTTAAGTATTCCTATATTGTGGCGGTAAAATTTGAAATGTCTTACGACGTATACGAAATAATGAGATGAACAAAATAATAAACATTTATCCAATGTTTATTTATTTTTAAAAATATAATAACATTATTCATCGCCAATTACATCTAATGGACACATAAGAAAAAAAAGTACACGTTTTTGTGCAAGTACTTTTATCGTTAAATATGTATGGTCAAATAATAGAAAAAAAGTATTCCAAAAAAATATATATTATATATATTATGTGTGTGTGTGTAATACTTCAAAATTAATCACATAATTCTGATCTCTCGATTAACTATACTTTTTAATCTAACTTATCCTCGTAATCAGTTACTTGTGATGTTTAATTAACAAATTAATTTAATAACATTTGTAATTAATTTTCTTTAATATTTATGCGCGAATCTTGATCGTTACTGCAACCACCGTACATAAACATTTTTGGAATATCTTGTCCATAATACACTTTTGTATTTTGAGTTAAAGATTCGTATTTCTTTAATTCTAAAAATTCTTTAGATAAAAGTAATTTGTTAGCTTCCGCTTGCATTCTCAATTGATAATACTCAGAATCAGAACGACTCTTTTGTCTAGCAATGTGCATTTTATCCTCAATAGACGCAATTTGTAGAAGTGACTCCTTTTCCATGATTTTTTGATTGTACTGTATCTTTGCAACTTGTGCTTCCTTTTCAGCTTCTATCACAGCCTTTTTTCTATCCGTTTCGGCATCCTTTTCAACAACTTTTTGATGTTGCGTTGATATCAATAGTTTTGTTTTTTCTGCTTCCCTAAATATAAAAATACATATCATTGTATAAGATTCCATTGATTTTTTAGATTCTTCAAAATAAAGTACTTACATTAATTCATAATTTTTCCTGATTGTCTCAGGTATTTTTGGTTTGGTAACTCTTACTGCCTGAATGTTAAGACCCGGTGCTAAATCGTTGAGATCTTTTTGCAAGGCAGTTTTTAAATTTTCATCTATTTGATCAAATAAATCAATATACACTTCGTGTAGAGTATGTACTGAACAAAATTGATTCAATTCATGATGTACTTTATTAAAAATCAAAGTACGATCATAGTCAGCAGTAAAATTTTTTACCATTGTGTAAACTGTAACAATGAAATGAAATAAGTATATGAAAAAATTGTTTTAAAGATAATTTAAGTTTCATTAGTATTATACATATAGGTTCATACCACTGTTTGCATCTAAAATATTTACAACCTCTATACGATCAAAATAGATCATTACACCGCCACTGGTACCACAGGGTACATTTTTAACTTCATCTGTTTGTAATGTAACTTGAACAGACCGATACGTTGTTAATACAGGTACCATCATGTGAAATCCAGGATTACTAACGTATGGCAATAAAGCACCACCCTAAAACAAATCAATTATATTAGTTAGTTAAATTCTTATTATTAGTAAAGAAATACTAACTTTAATATGCGATACAACTTACTCTAAAGTAAACACCAACATGTCCTTCTTCAATGCGATGTAAAGAAAAATTTAAAACTATTGCTAAACAAGCAGGGAGACATATCCGAATGTATTTTTGGCGAAACATAATGCTAGATTAATAATGACCTATAATAAAATAATATTATTGTTTAAAGTTAAGAAAGAAAACCTTACAAGGTTTCACAATTATGAAACAAAAAATATATATATATGTAGATATATATATATACACATATGTAATACTTACTCTAAAATGTTTATGTATTTTGAATAAACGAAAAAAGCATGTTATTTGGTAGACTATAAATTTCAACTTTTTTTTATTAATTTACTTTCTTTGTTTTTTTATTTATGCTCATGAAGTTAGAATACCTGTCAAAAAATGAGGTTATGTTTAATATTTTCTTATACAAAATGACTAATATATCTTTCTTCAGTATCACATAATATGAATCAATACATACATATATTATTATCGAATAATACAAATTGTACCGTTACTTCAATGTCATTAATTTTCCTAAATTCATATTCCCAAAATGCACTATTTTGACCTCAACCGCCTGCCATGGCGCTTCATACTTCCGGTACTTGTTTTTTATTTTTTTAATTAAATTTTATAATTAATTGAATAATACATATATTGTAATAATTTAAAAAATAAAGATATTTATATAAATATATATCAAAATAATAGTATAATTTAATATATATATTTCATAATTATACAATTAGTATCTATTAGGATTGATTTTGAAAATCCAAATAATATCGATTATAACTCGAATTATTATCGATACGATTATCATACAATTTTTCAAATCTCTTTAAAAAGAAATAATATACGAACTATTTAAAATTAGATTCTTATTAAATAATTAATTAAAAATTGGATTTGCAATAATAAAATAACAGTGCGTAATATTTTTATTAACAACTTCAACAAAATTTATATAAATATATATATCTACATATATATTATGATTGAACAATTATTTTTAATAAAAATTTAGCATGAAAAAATTATTTCTTTTTTACTTTACGTAAACGTGAATTAGATTTTTCTTGTGCTTGTTGTAACATTTCAGCATCAGCTATATTTTGATTGAGCATTTTTAATTCTTGCAGAGCACGTTTGGCTAATTGTCCCTCGGGTGTATCGACAGGTTCCAAAAGAAGCATTGTCAAAGCTTTTCTAAGAAGTATTCCAGCTTCTTGAAGCTGAGAAGACATTTCCATGGGGGAAATTTCGTGCGCTGCGTAAGCACGATTAGCCAGCAACACCAAAGGCAAGTGCATTTCGTATAACATTATACCTGAAAACTCATGCTTTACGAAAACTCACACATTTCAAAACACTTTTTAAAGGTCTTTGGTCTTTGGTATATCTTTCTGATATATATTTTATCTAATTTTGAAATTCTGCCAATGAAATAAGCATACAAAAATAAAGCAATAAATTCTAAACTATCGATAAGCAGATTCTATAATTTTAATTTAAGCATTAGAAAGCTTTTCCCAATGACAACATTAATAACATATTTATAAGCATCGATTAATACACAATTACTTACCTTTTAATCGAGAAATTCCAGGTTCTACCAGTTCCAATACTTCAAGAATTTCTTTACACAAATTCAACATTTTTTGAATAATTTTTTTTTTAGGATTCGTCGAAGCTACTTTTTTTCTATAAATTGTTAATAATTTTTGTTTCAATGCCAATAGAAGATAATGATTAGGATGAAAAGATCGCGTAAGTTTTTTAATCAATGATTCCAAATCCTACGATTAAAAAATCAAATAATAAATAAATACTCGAATAATAAAAATATTATTGTAATTGAATTTACTTTAACACGTTGATTTATAGAAATTAATACGAACTTTGATATCAGATTTATTGCATTCCTGAATAAGTGTTCGAGTTATATTCAAAGTTGCTCTAACGAGATAACCGCTATACATTTTTTTGCATTTATTACATTTCCATTTACAGTCACGTTCGTACGGTTTTATTTTTAATGGATTTTCTGCTCCGATGTATCCGTCTGTGCAACGTGGACATCGTATGCTACTTAAATACGAACCTAATTCATACGGATCTTTACAAAGTGTACATTCACATTCGAAATATTTCCCTTCTCGGAGATGTTCTCTTCTTTCAGCTGAACCCTAAATAAATAATTATAAAAAAAAAAAAAGAAAACAAGAATAAGCAAAACTAATATTCGATAAGTTAATCTTAATGTTTGATTTAACAAACGATAAAGACAAACAAACCAAAAGTGACGAAGTATAATTGAAGTAAATGACGTCATTTTCTTTGATAGGTAAACTGGCATAAACAGTAAGTTGAAAACTATCATCAACAGTAATATGAGTATTAGCTCTACAATCATGAGCGATAAGAGAAGCTTCCAAGTACAAACCACGTAGAACTAAGGCATCCAATCTACCAGGTGATCGTAATTCAAAAGTATTCACATCGAGAATACCACAAAGTTGTTGTAAATAATCCGACCTCGAAGTAGTATCGTTGTCATCATTGGTCACCAGTTGAAGATCACGAAATATCTAATTGCAAGCGTAATTGTACTTTTAATGATTTCTTTCTTTTAGTTTTTTTTTTCTTTTTTTTTTCTACAAGTTTTCAATCCATAGTTCTTTCTTTCTTGTTTTTTTTTTTAAATTTACTTTGATTACGTTAACTTCTCTATCCTTCCAAATAAGAGTGCCTCTTCTTTGATCCACGTGTGACTCCATACGATTTACTTTTTCCCATAGATCTGGATCTCGATTTTTTAAGAGAAATAATCTTAAAGATAATAATATTCCTATAATATCGTATACGTTATCCTTCGATATCTTTTCATTATCTTTAAATAGTTTACATTCATCGGGTGTATGATGGCTAGAATTTTTCTACGAACAATAATTATTAACATTTGTCAAAGGAATATTAATTATTTTTTATTTTTACTAACAAATTATTGTTACCTCGCAAGATGGACCACATAAAGGAGCAACATAACATTTCGTACAAACGTATCGCAATCCCTCGTTAATTTTATTCAATAATTTTAAACAAGCAAAACAAAAGTAATCATCGTCGAATACGCCAGGACCAACTGCAACTGGTTTTTCTCGAAGTATTACTTCGCCAGCTTTTAAATTTTTCCCGGCTATTAAATATCTAACAAATAAAAAGGACCAAAAAATATGATGCATGAATGATACGTAGGACAAATTAATTGTACCTTCCGAACTTTTCCGAATGAGCAAGCTTATACGTTTGCGGTTTTGAAATAGAAGATAACTTCTTTTTATTCATTTCTTTCGACATGATTCTAGTTTAATTTCTTCAATTTCTTAATTTTTATTCGACCATATCTAACGTTTTTGCTAAATAGTTAACAGATTTTTACATCCAATAAACCAACATCGAAATGTAGAAAGCTGCACTTCCACACGATACACTGCAGTATTCTTAGAAACCGATCTGTCGCTGTTAGAGGGCACACGATACGAGAACAAAATTAGAAACGAAGTTGCACACATGCATCTTTTGCATTGCGGGGGTGAATACTAGAAAAAAAAATAAAATAAAACTGCAAATATATATGTGTATATTTGTATATATTAGGCGTTGGATTTAATTCGTAGCGTTTTTTTATTAAAAAATAACGATTTATTTGAAATGAAAGTAAAAAATTACATTATTGAAAATACTGCCCATCGCTTGCCACTACTTTTTCCCATTTTTCAGGTAACTGTCGAATACCCCTTTGAAAAAACTCTTCGTCCTTG
>JACGTP010000015.1:22381-44489 GCA_023678845.1 Mischocyttarus mexicanus | reverse complement strand
AATCATTGAAAGGTATGATACCTAATCTCTGAGGTATGTAACATATGTTTCCTTGTAGGTAATATTTATCAGTGTTAGGATAAATAATATATTGGCACAATATAATACGCTTTACGGTAGAATAAAGTTAAACTACTACTATGCGCAACAGACTATGAAGATCTTGGTATGTAAACTATATAATACAAATAATATACGATTTCATAAGAGATACAAGATTTCCAAGGACACATTATAATTGGTTTTTCTTTTAACGTCTTCAAAGTATAAACTTGGTTCTAAAATATATTTAAAAAAGAAAAAAAAAAAGATTTTAAATCAAAATTCGAATTTCGTATCTTTCGAGTATTCGATTGTAATACCTATGTATCGATTATCAAATCGATGATGACGCCGATATCGTATGTATGTATTTAAAAAAAAAACAAAATAAAAACAAACATTCTTGAATAATCGAGAAATTAGTTGTAGATTAAAATTTGATATCTCTCGAAGCGATCGATTGTAATATACATATCGATTATCAAATTGATAAACGTCATATCGTAAACATTAAACAAAAAAAAGAAAAATAAGAAGAATTTAATTGTAATACAAATAATCATTTATGACAAAAGTTCAATAAACGGGCGTAGAGAGATAAAACATATAGATAAGTGCAAAATCCACGCCTATACGGTATTGAAGAAAGAGTGAGATAGAGAAGGTGCGGGTGGGGTGAAGAAGGTACCTTATTTAAGGTTACGTAATATTCTGAAGGATGATCGATGATACAATTAAATTGTAACGTCAAAAATCGTCATTCTAAGTTTAATAAATGTAAATATATAATATAATATATAATCGATAGAGGATTAATTAGGAAATAAGAATAATTAAAGTTAGTTGTCGTCTCTGTGTGAGACTAACTGAATGCGTAAAAATAGCGTGGAAAAAAATTTGTAAATTTAAGGTACAGCTCGACGCATGCGCAGACGGTCATAAGCCTGTATCTCCCCTCAGTGTTAACGGTAGACTGTCTCGCGTAACGCAACTCTTGTCTGAAGTCACACCATTTCCTATACTCGCTTAATCTCCTAACATAAAATTGTAAGTAAAAATGAATTAATAAGATTATTATTAACGAGAATTAATAATCGTATTATTGGTAAACGTATTAATAGCACGAATACGACTAAATTGATATATAATAAATCGTAACTACCGGCTTTGATTAGTTCGTACAATGTCGCTCGCGTAAAATCAACGATCTCTTTACCCTTTTAACTATGTGTCTCTCTTATATTTCAAAATTATTTTATTATCATATGATAAATCGAATATAATGTTTTATTTGTCTAAGATTTATAAGTAATCTTTCTTATTAAAAATAAATATAAATTTGCCCTTACTCGTATATAAGGGAAATCATTTTTCTTTTTTTTTTGCTCCTTATGTAATATCTGAAACAGGTCAATATCATTCCATTTTCGTGTAACGCCACGAACCACTTTCCTCATAACCAATACCTAGTAAACGTAATGTATTTTTGTATTTAACAAAAGATTATAGATTATTCTTGTTATTTTAGTTCATAGTTTTTCGAATTATGTATCTTTTTTTCCATTTTGTTTCTTGACATACTCACTCTCTCTCTTTCTCTCTTTCCCTTTTTTCCTGTCTTTCTTTCTTTTTTTTTCTTCTTTTTTTTTTCTTTCTACTCAAACAATGTCTCCATTCTGAAACAATCTATATTTAATTTCTAAAATTAATACTTTGTGTATTCGAGTACCTTCAACTTATATCCAAATCTCTTTTCTTAACTATGTTATATAATTAAAATATTTGATATATGTATGAATATATGTATATGTGCATATATATGATGATAAATTTATTGTCATTACTATAGAGAGGAATAAGTATGATAGAAGAAAGAAAATTTGTGTATTTACTAAATTGAAATATAAATTTCAAACGTTTTTATTTGTTTACTTATCCTACGTGAAAAAAAGAAATATATATATATATAACATAGTAATATTAATTTTTCAGAAACTTTAACAAATATGGCTCCCCCGACATACAAAGATCTTGGCCAAAATGCACGCGACGTTTTTTCCAACGGTTATCATTTTGGTCTCTTAAAATTAGATGTCAAAACCAAGACTGATTCCGGGGTTGAGTTCTCCAGTGGTGGAGTATCCAATCAAGATACTGGAAAAGTGTTTGCTACTTTGGAAACCAAGTATAGAATTAAGGAATACGGTTTAACATTCAGCGAGAGATGGAATACTGATAATACTCTTGCAACTGATGTAACTATTGCAGATAAATTACTTAGAGGGCTTAGCATCGGTTATAGTTGTACTTTCTCACCTCAGACTGGGTAAGAGATCTTATTTTATAATTGTTCAAATAAAATTTACGTAGCTAAATATATAAACCTTTTTTTTTTTTAACATAGCACTAAGACTGGACTATTGAAGACTACTTACAAACATGAAAATGTATCGGCAACTGCCGACTTTGATTTAAGTCTTAATACTGGTCCACTCATTAATACGTCCGCAGTTGTAGGATATCAAGGTAATTATTAATATTTTTTCTATTTTTATTATTAATTAATCCCTTGTTTATTATGATTTAACACATGGAGCTGCATATCAAAGTTGATGTTATATTATTTCATACTCTTTTCTTATGTTTGGATATAAAACTTTTGCAGTTTGCAATGCATAATAATGCATTGTGTGGTATACTTTGATTACTTTATTATTATTCTTATTTCTCAGAATATTTGTTTCAAATTATACTTTTTTCAAACTGATTAACATTTTATTGTTTAGATCCATATGCGCTCCTTTTTAATCCTTTCCTTGATTCGTCTTTGTGATTTCCAAGATATTCCAGTGAAATGTAAGATGATAATAGATTAGGTACGAAAGATATTAACATTATTTCTAATTTATTATTTTTTTTATTGCTTTCAGGATGGCTTGCTGGTTATCAAGCTGGTTTCGACTCGCAGAGAAGCAAGCTTACTAAGAACAATTTTGCTCTTGGATTTACTGCTTCTGACTTTGGTTTCCACACTTGTGTGTAAGCATTGAATTTTTCACAAATACATATTAATAATTTTTATTTATAAAAAATAATATTCATGTTTGTGGTAATTATCTAATTATAGAGACAATGGACGTGAATTTGGTGCCTCGATTTATCATAAGGTGAAACCTGGTTTGAAAGGTGCCATTAATTTGGCTTGGAATTCCAGTAACAATGTTACACAATTTGGACTTGCTACCTGTTATAATCTTGATAATGATGCGAGTGTTAGGGCTAAAGTTAATTCTCAACTTCAGATAGGTTTGGGATATCAACAGAAACTTCGCGACGGTAAGTCCACGTGCTATAAGATATTTGTTCGTGTATATTTTTTGTCTACCTGTATTATCATCAATTTATTTTACAGGCGTAACTTTAACTCTGTCTACCAACATTGATGGAAAGAACTTTAGTTCCGGTGGTCACAAAATTGGTTTAGCATTAAATCTCGAGGCTTAAATATAAAATGTTTAACGGAGAAGAAGAAAAAAAAAAAAGACGTTTCAAACAGTTATTACTTTCATGACTTTGATGTCATAAAAACTGCAAAACACAATACATGCTTCAAATAAAAATATTATCTATAACATGTAGATAGGTTTATCCTTAGATGCCACACGAAAAAAATATCATGCATCACTTCTATGCAGTTACAGGGACTAAACTATATAGTGTCATAATCGTGGAATAAAATACATTGAATTGTTCAAGAAAAGTATCTTCTATAACAGGTAAAAAAAAAAAAAAAATAAGTGTGGTATGATTATTCCTTCTGTACTTCGATAATATTCTAGACACGTATAATAATTTATTGCTAATTTGTCTGAGCAGTTGAATCCTGTAACACAGAATATAAAATATTTGCTACACGATGTTGTACCAAAAAAAAAAAATGATTAAAAAAAGGGGATAAAATACATGTAGAAAAAAAAAAAAATTACATTCACATAAAATTAATATTAAATTTAACTGCCATTATGTGCTATAAAGAAAAATTGCGATAGTATAATTGCAATATGTTCACTTTGTTGAATTATTCACACAAAAAAAGTTAGCAATTTTCTCACTGATGTATTTATGTAAGAATTCTGATATTCATTCACAAACTGAACAATAATACATTTTATTGACAACTAAATATTTTGCATATAAGTAATATTTTTTATCGATAATCCCCATCAGTACAACAACTTTGTTCCTAGCATAATATACAATGTTATGAAGATAGATGCATGTGGTACACAATATTCTCATATATACAATTATACGTATAGTGTAAATAGTGAGATTAAGTCGTTGTCTAGCTCTAGTAAATTGCAAAGACGATATCTTTCTTTATTCTTTACATCTTCATTATCTACGTCGAATAGTTATTTAAAAAATAGAAAGAAAAATATATATGTATATATATATATATATTTATATATACATATATATATGTATATGTATTACTATTGTTCTCATTATTGCTGGGGTATCACTACAAATACTACTAGGGTAGGTATATTTTTCAATTCTTGGTAAATAAGTGACATTTTATTTTCTAATTTATTAAACAAATTACGAAATAATGCTTTAATTAATAAATTGATTTTAATTAACATGAGAGTTTATTTTTGTTTAACATTCTTTCAATTTTCTCTAGACTAGACTAGGACTTAGAATCGCTTCTTCATGATACATATATCGAATAGATATATAAAATATATATATCATATATCGTATAGATATAAATATATATATCATGAATATAACATATATATGTGTACATATATATACATGTATATATATATATGTACTTATATATATGCAATCAAAACATAAAAAAAATTGCAATATATAATTGCAATACTTATATTATATATGGCTTACGTTTTTCAAGTTGTAATTATATCGCAAACATAATTTTGTAGTTATTGTTCCACCGGTTTTATTTTATATAGGAAATATAAATAAGTTTTGAAAGTAATATGTGTTAAAATTTTGTCATATATTAATTTCATTATAAAAAACGTTTTAAATTAATTTTGTTAATGATAAAAGAACATTTAAAAAATTGTATAAATAATATAAATATCTTTCTCCTATTTCTTTAATATTAATTGTTGATAGCAAGGGATAATGTAATTTGTACAGAAAATATATTTAGTTTTTGTGTTTCCTTTTTTTTTTTTTTAATATATTTATAAATCAATATGTGTGTACTACCGGCTTTTTTTTTATTTTATAAATTTGTTCAATCTCTTTATTGAATACAAAGACAGAAAATGAGATAATCTATAAATTAGACACATCAAAGTTTTCTAGAATTTTTATATGGTGCTTACAAGTTTTTAAGTTTTAAAAAAAATTGTATCTTTATATAATAATAACAATAATAATAATAATACAACAGAGATTTTGTATATGTTAAAGTGTAAGTTTTTTTAGCATAACAAATCTGTATATTCGGCCATAAAACAATAATGAATAACTCAACGCTTGATGAAAAATTAAACGCAAAAGTAGATTACCTTTAATGTGTGATTTCTTTTCATTATTAAACAAAGACTAATGTTAGTGAACTAATTGATCTTCCATCGCTTTTGCAATCCATTCTGGTTCAGTTTGTGCAATCTTTTCTATGATTTGATTAACTTGATAACACAATGACTGTATTTGTTTGTCCCAAGTAGGTAATGTTTCGCGTGCTGAAAAAACGAAAATTATTTTAAAGTAAAAAGGAAGATTTTTCGTCTGCAAAACTATATACTTAATTATAATTATACTAACTTTCAAAATGTACAATGGAATCTATCTGATCTATATAACCATTCATTCTGCTTTCAGTAATCATTTGACTAGCAATTTTTTCAGCTTTTGTTGGTGGAATTTCCAGCAAAGCACCCAATTCTTCGAAGGTAATATTGTTATATAGTTTACTAGCGGATAATAAATTATGTTCGATAACAGCTCTATCAAGTATAGTAGATCCTAACCCATCGATAGTACAAGCTTTTTGATGTGGTTGTAGAAGAGCTTCAAATTCTTGAAGTTCAGAACGACGGATTATACGATCCAAGTACATCTTTTCTAGGATCGAATACGCAGGAAGTTGTTGACAACGTTCATCTTTGAATAATGTTGCTAACATACGACTTCTTTGTTGTCCTATTAAATATTAATTTCTAATTTATTACAACGATGTATTATAGATAAAAAAAAAAACCTACAAAAATATAATTACCTGCAGAAGCAAGTACTGTACAAATTAAAGCATTTCTAAGAGCGGTCATTCGTTCATCTTCGTGTATGATAGACCTGTATGACAATTCATTATACCTTTGTGCAGCTTCTATAAATTTTCTCCTGTAATCTAATACTCTCGCATAACAAACTTTATAATAGATCTGTAATTGTTCATTTTTAGATTCCGCCTATAATATAACAAAAGAGAAAGAGATGATGATAATAAAAACATAATAAAGAATTGATGTTATTACGAGTAAAATATATTAGGAATAATTACCTGCAAGAGAGACGCTCTATTAATGAATGCTTCAGCTTGTACTGGATCATCATCTTCTAGATATAATCGTGCTATCTTAAGATAAGTTTCGAGTTTGTAATCGACGGTATATTGTCTGTAAGATTTTATTGATATTGTATTATTTGTTATATCAAAAAATCGCTTAAGAAGTTATTAATAGATTACTATCATTATCACGTATAAAATTTCATATTGAAAATTACTTTTGCCCTGTCTCAAGTGGAATTCCAACTAAGACATTAGCTGCTTCTCGCCAATTTTGATTACGTTCATAAATATCAGCCAAGTGTTGTCTTATACTAGCTACCTGTTCTTCAAAAGATATAACACGGGGTTGAACCTATATAAACATCTATTTAAATATCTTTCTAATTTGATGGAAATATTATATTCTAATTGATAAATATTTAAATACCTTATCCAAAGTATAATGTGAGACAGCCTTCGAAATTTCATCAGGTAAGGTTTGTAATCTGGTACTAACGTCTGTTAAAACTTGTCTTGATATTACTAAACTTACATTTTCATTAACAACTGAAACAAACAAACTCACGTTATTAATTATTATATTTGTATCTAACAAATAAATGAACGTTTCTATTAGAAAATATTGATGATAACGATAATGATGATGATGATGATGACGATGATGATGATGATAATGATGATGATTATAACAACATACTTGATTCGATAAAAACTTTTAAAGCTTCGACAAGCGCACCGTTTTCTTGTGTTTGGTTTGAGTTAGCCGATGCTAGTATCGCATCTAAAATTGAACGATATCTAAAAACAAAAGAAAAAATTCATGTATCTTTATTAGTCAATTAATAATAATACAAATAAGATATATTTAATTATATATACTTTTCGGCTTGATCCTTGTGAGAACCGCCAGAATGTATTAAATTTGCGAGTTGTTGGCGTGCAATAGCTACCGTCACCATCTTTTCGACAAGCATAGGCCACGAACTATAATTTACTTCTGAACAAATACCAATATTTATCATATCTAAATTGACCAACTTCTATTTCTGCAAAATAATTTTATGATGTCGTTTGGTGGCGTTGTTAAAATTTTCTATATCTAGAAAAGTACATACGAATGCATACATACATGCTCAATATATATATTTAATCATTGTATTGACTAATAATTTTATCACCATTTTGCAGAAATAAATTTAATTAATTGGATAAAATAAGATTACTTTCTATTATTCAAATAATATATTCTTCGATTTTGGTATATTCTTAATAAAATATTATATTAAATATATTTTAACCAATCAAATAATAATATCGTAAAATTTGACCAATCGTAGGATTACTTTCCCGCCAAAGAAAGAATAATCATTAAACATTTAATACAAAATATTTAAACAATATATATATCTTTTGCATCGTTATGGAAACATATTAAACAACAGAAAATTCAATTAATTATTTATGTATTTAAATATATGTTTAATTGCACATGCGTGTATATATATATTACACATATGATTAACATATTTTTTCAGGAAGTAGTAAGTTTTAATATGTAATAGAAAATAAAGGTCTCAAATCAACTATTTATCTTTACTACTTCGTGGATTATACATTCATTTTCTACGTTAATTTTATACAGATTAGGTAAGATATTAAATTAAAAAAAATCTAGAAAAGTATATTAGATAAATCATCGAAAAGAATGATAATCAAAATAATTCGATTTCATACATTTTATTTCTTTTAGCGCCTTCGAGATGAACATTTTTTCAGATAACTTTCTTTTTTATTGGTTCAAGGGGGCGCTCATAGGTTGACGTGTTTTTAGCCGCGGAACGAAAAAAATGGCGAAATCGAAATCTACAAAGTGCGCGAAAATATCCCTTTGCATTGTTGGTCAATTTAGCTGTTAAACAGAATATCGTTTCTCCCTAACACAGTCGCGAAGAGAATTTATTTGGTGTTTATCACAAAACGTTTATTTAATCGGTAATTTGATGTTTTAGCTTTAAACGACCTTTAGGTCTGTTTGTACACAGCGGTGCGTAGTGCACTGTGGGACAGCAATGGTGGGCGCGTGATTTTGAACAAATTCGAGATATCAAGGGAACGCGTAGGTATGTACGATAAATCGTGGAATTTCTTTCTGAGAATATTTAAATGACATTGTAATGTTTACCGAAACATGTTCGCTATATATATAACAATTTTATCATAAATAATGTGACTTTCGTGGCACGCCCCCACCCAACACTGTACGTACCTGATACGAATTAATAAATTTTAGGTTAAGTTTTATTTTATTCGATATCGAGCTTATATTTTAAAAGATTCTCGCTTAATTTAACGAATTAATACTTGCAGTGCTTTACGTTGCACATAATGTTTGAATTTAATTAATATAAGTACATTAAAGTTTATTAAATACGTGTACCAGTTTGTTTTATGGAAAATGGCGCGTTCTAGCAATAAATGGCGCTAATGTTCCTGAGTGGTTCATTCTTCGAATTTTCCATCATCATTCAAATTTGATTGTTCTAATAATTAAGAATCTAGAATTTTTCTGTCATTTGCATTATTGCCAACATTAGTACATATTTAAGATACATTTTAATCAACAATAGTGATTACATGTTTCTTCAAGATTTGAATTTTTGAATTTTTAAATTCTTCTTTAATGGTCTTATTTGCTGAACATATTGTCAAGTGATTTTCTATACAGTTATCTTCTTGAATTTATTTTTTTTATATTAACATATTTTATTAATAGTATATTGTTTAGAATATTTTTTATTAATATATATATATTTCTAACTTGCATATGTTCAGATAATATTTTCAATAGTATGCGTTGACACCGGTGAACTTGACAAATTAATTATTGGTATTTTCTAATACGCTAACAAATAACATTAATACATTATTACAATAATCATTCTCAATGGAGAATATTCATGCGGTCTCTCTCATTACTTTATTATTTACTACACGCATACAAACTAGCCGTAGAAAAATTCAAAGTTAATAATTGCATTGACCGGTACCTCATCTATTATTTTTTATTTTTTAATTTAAATTATTGACACCGTAGAGTATAGAATAGATAAATAATTATGATAAGAAATAAATAATTATTATAATACTGTATCTCACTTTTAATAGGTAATACCGTCATGTCTTTGAATAAAGGACACAATGCGAGGGCCCTAGTTGAACCGCTAGCTCTTGATTCCCGGACTCTGGGTGATGGAGATCTTAGCGCTCTAACTCTTTCACATAGCAATGAGCAATATTCGTCAAATGATTTTGAAGCATTTGCGAATATTCAAGCCGAATTGGAATGCATTAATGCGGAAGAAGTCATGGCTACCGAGGAAGAACAAGTAATGATAGAGCAAAACATTGAGGCTGATACTATTGTACCTGATGTGGAAATGTCTGACGTTTCAGAACAGATTCAAGCAGAAGAAATAGTTTTCACTAGTGCAAGTCAAAATAATCAAAATATTATATTTCAAACTAAACCGTCTTTACAAAGGGTTCCTGTATCTGCAGTGCAGGTATTTTTATATTTTTAATCGTTTTTATCATCTCGCAAGAGAAAGATTAATTGTTAAAATTTATTTATTTATTTATATTGTAAAACAATGTTCATAGGTTAAACAAAATATTTGTCCTGCAACTCAAAGTCAGTCGATCATGATATTATCTCCTGCAAGTGGCCAAGGTACCAGCCAAATTTTAAAAATTTCTCATCCAGCATCTGCATCTTCTGGACAATTACAATCGATAGCACAAACCCTTATTACGGCCAAACCTGCGGATGGTAGTGTTTTGCAATTAAGATCAACACAGGCAAATAAACCTCTTATGGCAACTAGCCATGCAGGAAGTATAACACTAAGCAATTTACAAAATGTAAAAACAGTGCAAACAGCCAAACGTTCAGTACAAAGTAATCAACAAAATCGGAATGTAAGACAAGTTTTATATATTTTGTTTATTTTAATAATAAGTCTAATCTAAATGTATATTAATGACAAAGTGTATTCTTTCATAGGTTTATACTAAAATGATATTAACTGGAAATCAAGCACAACCAGGACAACAAGTTCTTATAACAAGTTCACAGAACGAAATCCAACCAGCTCAAACAATCAAATTTTTAAGTAGTAATGTAAGTAATCAGAATATGACAAGTCCAACTAAAACTATAACCTTGGCACAAGCACAACATTTAGGATTATTAACTACAAACAAAGTTCAACATATATTACCATCAACTCCACAGAAACAGGTACATATTATTTTCTCTTCGTGTTATAAAAATATTAAATTATTATTCAATTTTCATATAATCATTCATATTATTTAAAGGGCATTATTGTCAACAAATTGCTTCAATCCTCGACATCTCAATCATCGAAAATGACAATAGTTCCCAGTGGTGCTGTTAAATCCCCGACTAAAATATTACCAGCGCCAACGATTAATTCTCAAGTTAAAACATCATCAATTTCTAATCAACAATCAGTATTTTCTTCATCAAGCAAAACGAATATGCAGACAAGTCCACAAAAAGTAATTATTAGACAGGTAATTATCTACAAATTAATTTAATTTCAATTACATCAAACAAATTAATAATTAGATTAAAATTATTGATTCTTTTTAATTTTATATGACATATTATTATTTTAGAGTTCTTTAAAGCCTGGAACGGTATTAGGAAGTGGACAAGTTATTCGAATACCTGGAAGTCAAAATATTGTTGCTGGTTCTAATCAAGTACATCAAATTCAAATGCCAGGAAGACAGGTCAAATTATTTACTCTATTATATATGATTTTTAATATAATTAATTAAATATATATATATATATATATATAAATTTACATATAAAATATTAACATTATTGCATACATATTACAGGTGCAATATGTTAGATTAGTGAGTACTCCTTCATCTGGTACTACCAATGTCGTTACAGTAGGCAAATCAAAAGCACAAACGACTTTGCAAACTGTAGGAGTTAGTCAAAAGTTAGCTGGACAACAACAAATAGTAAAGGTATACAAATGTATATAAAAGCATATAATAAATAATGTTTATCAGCATTTTAATTAAATCACAGTTAACATTTAAATTTAATTATAGGTTGTTCCTTTGAACACTGGTAATCAATCATTAAGAACAGTAGCACCAAAGACTACAATAACTGGAAGTGGTCAGAGATTGTTAATTCCTGCTGCTGCAACAGTAGGAAATCAATCTAAAAATACAGTTGCTATACCTGCATCTGCTTTAAGTCAACTTACATCTGGTCAAGCTGTTCTTTCGGCTAATTCCAACGTTAGTAATATTGTTGTTCTCCCAGCACAATATATACATCAGGTATTATTTATATTTATATATAAAATATATTTTAAACATTATATTTTTTTTATTAAAAAAAAGTAAAGTATTATACTTATATTGCGTTTCATTGAAACAGCAACAGACAGAGGACGGAAAAATAAAATCTCAGCAATCTACTCCCAACTTATTAGGAAGTACACAAAATTTACAAAATATACCCAATAATTTAACATCAGGATCTATATCTGACAGTAAATCATCTCAGAGACCACATTCAAACGTTGAACCAAATGGTATTAGACCGAGGAAACCGTGCAATTGCACTAAATCGCAATGCCTTAAATTGTGAGTAATTTAGACGAATCTAAGTATAAATAAATCTAATTAATATTGAGAGTGATATAATAGCTTTTTTTTCATATTGAATAAGATACATTCAATATATTTTATTCATTGATAATATGTACTTCAGAATTGTATTCAAACTTAATAGTAGTAGGCAATGAATGATTATTTGTTTGGTTACTATTGCATCATAAAAATGACAGTCTGGAGAAGCTTTTTATAATTTAAAAACAACGTATATTTTAATCGAAGCTTAATATTTTCAAGTTAATGAACATAAGTGTTATAAGTTTTATTTATAGGAGTTTAAATATTCAATATTCGTAGTTGACTTACTTGAAATATATTCGTATAAAATTAATATCGCATTTAAAGCATGGATATAATTGCACACAGATATTGTGATTGCTTTGCAAATGGAGAATTTTGTCATTTGTGCAATTGTAATAATTGCTCAAATAATCTTGGCAACGAAGTGGAAAGACAAAGAGCTATCAAGTCGTGTTTGGAACGTAATCCGAATGCTTTTCGTCCAAAAATTGGGAAAGGTCGTGAAACTGGTGATGATATACGTAGACATAACAAAGGATGTAATTGCAAACGAAGCGGATGTTTAAAAAATTATTGCGAATGTTATGAGGTATTGTAAATAATTAACTATATGTATCAAGTATTTATTTAATTTTTAACTAATTAAGATTGTTCAAAATTAAACAAATACTGAGAGAGAAATTGTATAAATTTTAGGCTAAAATTCCATGTTCTGGAAATTGTAAATGTATTGGATGTCGAAATATAGAAGAACCTACTTTAGAAAAAAAATCATTGAAAGATTTAGCAGATGCTGCTGAAGTAAGGACAGCACAGTTAACGTTAAATAAAGCCAAATTGCAATTATCCGAAATGGCTTTTAGACCGCCTGCTGTTTCAAATACTGGTGCAAGGTATGTTATTTTATAAGATAATAAACTATTTTTTAATTCCATATAATTCTAGTTAACAGTATATGCGAAAAACAATTAATTATATGTTCTTGATTGACTCATTGACATAATTAATAAAATGTATACATTGTTTTGTTTTTATTCTTTAGGCAACCATTTAATTTTTTGACTGATAAAGTAGTAGACATGACTTGTCAATGTTTATTGGCTCAAGCTTATGAAGCTGAGCGTGATATGTTTGATGAAGAAACATCACAAAGACTTATAATTGAAGAATTTGGGCGATGTCTCAAAGAAATCATAGAATCTGCGCATAAAGCAGAAGCTACCTAGCAGGTGCAGTTAAAAAGAAATTTTTTTATTATCATCATTATTGTTATTATTATTACAAACGTCCACAAAAATTGTACGATTAAGGATATATATATTTTTCATTTACTTTAAGTATATTTTAAATATATATATTATTCAAATAAAATCGTGAAATTCGCAATGAAAGTGTTATATACCAAAGAATGCTAACGCATGATACATCACAATCGAAAGAATTTTATTTACGACAGCTAAATTATGATTTTTTTCATCTAGCGTGAGAAACTTATAGAAAATTTCATTTGATTTGTATAATTAAATTGAACATTTGGAAATAACAAATAATAGGACTGATTTTATATATATAATATATGTATATGTATATATGTGATGGTATAAGAAAATCAATTAATAATTCAATGAAAAAAGTTATATGAAAATTGAAGAAATTTTGTGGTACTGTTTGTCTGCGGGTATGAAAAGAATGGAATTATATTAAATTATATTCTATATGAAAGAAATCTGTCATTATTGTAATTAAAATAGTTAATTTTTGTTTTCAATAATATATATATATATATATATACATATGTGTGTGTGTGTGTGCATACATATGTATATTCTTTTTCTGCATATACAGATATAGCAATATGTTTATTACGAAATATTGCTGCGTGCAGATAGGAAAATATTAAAGAGGACTAATTTTAATTTTTAATTGTACAAATGAAGTATGTATAGTAATTGTTAGAAATATTAATTGAAACATTAATTAAGTAGTTAAAGGGATTATCATTAAATAAATTTCTTCTTATATTTTCACTTGATATATCTTAATGGGACATGATATTTAAAGACGTATTACGGAGTATTATCATCCATATTATAATTAAAATAATATTGATTCTTGAACTTTTATAAATTCATTGATAAATGTGATATTTCCAAATATGATCATAAGAACTTCAAATATTAGCGGAATCACATGTGTTCAATTATAATCTTAATTTCTTATTTCTGTTTTGTCAAAACAAACATTCTACAAATTTTCTTTTAATCATTTGTAATATATGCGTGTACTTATAGAAAATGCATTAGTTTTGGGGTAATTTACAATATACATACGTGGCTTTAAAAAATATCTAACATAGGTTGAAATCATAATCATTTATTTGTAAGTTTTATTTTGTTTTCTTGTTGATTATTGATAATTAATTAGTAACTATGCAATTTTTCATAAAATAGAAAATGTTGTTATATTAATATTATAAATTTTTGCATTGTAGCAAAAAAATAATTGATGCTTATTTTTGAATTACGTTCAATGATGTCAATTACTATAATTAATTGAAGTATGCTAATAATGTTATAAATTGTCTATTTCATTAATAATAATTACTTAATTCTACATATAAAACAGATTACTGCTATGAATATAATAACAACATATTAAAATCGTAATGTACAGATTTAATAAATGGAAAGAGGAGAGTTTATACATATAGATATATATATATATAAATATATATACATACATACATATTGTAAAAAAATATCATGTTATGCGTAACTGCAATTAGTTGAAAGTTTAAACGTTGGTAATATAATCATTCAAATATAATATTTTGCTTTACTTATTTAAAAACATATTACTTTAATCTCATTCAGTTAAAATGTATGTATGCTTCGATTAACATTTTTTATTCAAATGCCATTGTGAATATATAATGCAGGCTTATCAAATAAATCAATTCTATTAAAATATTAAAATAATTATGTTTTTATAGGGCAGCTGATGTAGATAAGAATATGTATATGGATACACGATAGAATATTAATCTTTAATAAAGCGTTTTTTTGTAAATAATAAAAATCTGATATCACTGGAGCTACAATAATTTACTAAAAAGAAAAAAAGTTTATTTATTAAAAAAAAAAAGAACACGCATTGCATGTAATTATTTTATTTTTTTTTATAAGCAATGGTGAAAACAATTCTCATAATATATGTATAATTATATGTCGTATTAACTACGATATAAATGAGAAATAAAATTCCTAATTAAATTCAAATTTTATGTAAATATACAATGAGGTGCATAGATCGTATAACGCCCTAATTAAATAAATATATAATAGCATTATATATTTATTTAATATCAGATTTTGATATCAGATTTTTTATATAAAAAAAAATCACTTGAAAAATGTTTGTATATCAAAAAGCGTTGTATGTACATATACATATGAATGAAATTAATACATCTTGTATTTATAATGTATTGATTCAATTATTATTATTATTAACAATATTGTATGTTATAGGTAAAAAAAAAAATATAATACACATTATAATGCATAAAAGAACGATATTTTCATGAAGTATAATTTAAAATTTAACAATTTTACTTTTCGCAGTGTTGCTATTTGTATGACTACTCTTATTTTTCTCACTGGTCACATCCAAAGATTCTAAAGTACCATCCGTAATTTTATCTACTGTTATTGTAGATTCTTCTTTTTCTTTTATTAAATCTGGACAATCTTTTTTCAAATGCGTAACATCCCCACATATCTTGCAAGCTCCTCCATCTGGATAGATTCCTCTAGGATTATCAGGACATTGGTTGGATATATGTCCTTGTTCACGACAAATAAAACAAGTTGCATATCTGTACTGTGGATTTTTCGTTACTTTGCACTCGAAATGAGTATGTTCCGTTGAACCACACTTATAACAAATCCCTGTTCCAGATTGTTCATTTGCAAGCTCAGGACAATCCGATAAATTATGACCAGATTTACGACAGTGAAAGCAAACATGCTTTTTAGCACGTGCCAATTCCTTCTCAGCTTTCCTTCTTTCCAATTTCATTGCACTATCAATTTCTGACTTAGGTATACCTAGAAATAAAAAATTCATTTTATAATCTATATCATTGCAATGTTTAAGATAGAAGATTTTTTTAGTGTATACATACCTTTCATTACCATCTTTTTTCGCAATTCTTTTAATCTCTCTGCATCTTCTTTTTTTACTGGAAATCCATCATATTTGACTATCTCTACTTCTACACCATTAATCATCATTTTTATAGCTCCACAGTCAGGCTTTCTTCTTTTATGTTCTAGATCATCTCTAATTTTTGGAGCTTTCCTCTTCTTAACCGGTTTGCTCATACTACCATTATTATATTGATTAACTCTATTGTTGAAATTATTTCCATTAGAATAATTTCTATTGAACCTTGGAGGGTAATTAACATTACTGTGCTTTGAATCACTAAAATTAGTATTATTATTTTTAGATTCTTCCTTGTTAGTAGAAGTTTTAGTAGTTGAGTTAGGTAGACTCTTATTCTGTCTTTTCATATTACGCTTTTGTCGTTTGCTTAAAGCTTGATGAGATTGTGAAGAGTTATTTTCATTATTTATTATTTTTGCATCTGAATTAACATCATCATCTTTTACTTGGGTTTCTGATTTATTCTCATTATTAATATCTTTTTTCTTCTCTTTCTTCTCTTTCTTCTCTTTCTTCTTTTTGGATATCGTTTCTTTATTTACATTTTTATTAGATTTATCATCATCAAAACTTGCCCAGCTAATGGTTTCTGTATTATTAGTTTCTTGTTTTTCACTTAAAAGTTCTTTCGCTGTTTTTACCTTTTTCTCTATTGTTTTATTTTCAGTTAATTGTTGTTTCATAACTTGCCATGGGGTAGCATCATTAGGTACACGCTCATTTGATGCTTTGGCACCCTTTGCTCTTGTATATCTTGTCATGATCTACAATAAAATGAATAAAATTATATAATATAAATATATAAATGTAAATATTAAATATAAAGTTATTAACATATAAAATATTAATAAAATTAACTTTTTTAAATTGTATGTTATTAAAAGGTAATAAATAAATATACTTACAAATTAAATATTTATTATTTTTATATAAAAAAAGATGCTAACAATGTTATAAACTAACTTTTCACATCACGTGTACTATGGCGTAAAAGTTAAACGATAACTGGTAACAATTTGGTTGAAATTTTTCTAATTATTCACTAACAATATTACAAATTTTTAATTTGTAAAATATTTTGCAGTATAAATAAACACATATAAAATATTTATATAATATTTTACTTTATTGTTGCTAAAAACTTCGAAAAAGGTTAATACAGCTTAATGTCTGCTAGATTGTATTTTGATTAAAGAGTGGCCTCAACTACGCTAGTCAATGGGTCCCCCTCTCCATGCATGCTATGGAGTAGTTATTTTCTAACCTTCAAACTTTCCTAAATATTGGGACAAGAAACCTAGTCCCAAATATATGTATATAAAGCAAAGTAATAAAAATTCAACTAAAAAGTTATTTTATTATATTAGTAAAGAATATTTATAATAAAAAGGTACATATAAATAATAAAACTTTATATTTAATATTCCTTTCGTTATTTTTAAATTGAAATTAACCTCTTCGTTTCTATCAATTAATTAATAGAAAATATTGAGATTGAATTATGTTTTATATAATGCATTACAAATAATTTCTTTTAACTTCAATATGTGTATTTCAATTTTAGGATAATTCTGAAAAAAAGATTTATTATAATGATATTTAATAAAAATTAACTCAATAATTTATTGTATTATACTATAAAACATAATTATAATATTGGCATAATGATGTTAAAATGGTATGTAAAAAAGTATACACGTTTAATATTTTTAATTCAATGCATAATATTAAATATATATTTTTGTAGGTATCGTTCTTATTCCACTTTCCTTAGATGCAGAACAAAACAAACACTTAATAAAAAATTGTCAACGATAGCTAGTGTGAATAAAAGCCCAAATGAGTTAGAACTCTTAGGACAAAAATATGTAGTTGATGAGTGGACAAATATTACACCACAGATTATTTCAAAATTAGGATGTAATTTACATATTACTCAGTATCATCCATTGTCGCATGTGCGTCAACGGGTGGTAAATTATTTTTATAACAGTTATCGTAACAGAACTGGAACCCCATTATTCAGTGTACATGATAATTTAAATCCTATAGTCACAGTCTCACAAAATTTTGATTCTTTACTCGTTCCAAAAGATCATCCTAGTAGGAAAAAAACTGATTGTTATTATATCAATCAAGACACTTTACTGAGGGCTCACATGACTGCTCATCAAACAGAACTTATTTCAATGGGATTAAATAATTTTCTTATTGTTGGAGATGTATATCGTAGAGACGAGATTGATTCTACTCATTATCCTGTTTTCCATCAAATTGACGCAGTTAGAATTTGTACCAAAGAAGAAATATTTAAAAATGTTCATGGTTCTGGAGATTTAAAGTTATTCGATTCTAAAGAAATAGAAACTCCAGAAAAACAAAGCTATCATACGTTAGAGTCTGTCAAAATCATGGAACATGAATTAAAAAGTACTTTAACTGGCTTAGCAAAGGCAATTTTTGGACAAGGTATAGAATAAATTTATTCGATATAAAAATGATATAAATATTTTAATAATATACATTGAAAGAAAAATTTATAATAATTGTTTTTGGTAGATGTAAAGTGTCGCTGGGTTGATCAGTATTTCCCGTTCACTCATCCGTCATGGGAATTAGAAGTTTTCCATGAAAATAATTGGCTAGAAATATTAGGCTGTGGTATTATAAGACAAAATATTCTAGATAAATCAGGAGCAATGGATCGCATGGGTTGGGCATTTGGAATGGGCTTAGAACGTTTAGCTATGTGTCTCTACAATATACCAGATATAAGATTGTTCTGGAGTACTGATACTGGGTTTTTAAATCAATTTAAAGTAGATGATGTTAATACACAGATACAGTACAAGGTATAAGAAATATAAAAATATATCTGAAAAATATTATGCATAAAAAGTATCGACTATAAAATAAATGTTTACAGGCCGTCAGCATTTATCCACAGTGCAGAAATGACATAAGCTTTTGGTTACCAGAAGATAAAGAGTATACCTCGAATAATTTTTATGAGATGGTGAGAGAAATTGGGGGTGATATTATTGAACAAGTTATATTGACTGATGTATTCACGCATCCTAAAACTAAAAAAACATCACATTGTTATACTATAGTTTATAGACATATGGAACGTACATTATCAAAAAATCAAGTTAATGTTATTCACCGTAAAATAGAAAAACTTGTAGCAGAGAGACTTCATGTTACTATACGATAATAAAATGAATAAAGTTTTATGATTTATATAGTTTGATAAATGTAAATGCTATTTACAACGTATAATTTTTTAGAGGAAATAAGAATAATAATGAAGTGGAAGGAATATAATATTTTTATTTATGCATAAATTAATTATAAATGTTATTATGGAACAAACAATATTTATCTAGAAACAACTATATCATTCTATAGTGTTTTATTAACATTATGATTAATAACAATTACAAGTAGCTCTTGCATGCACGTTTTTAACACATATTTGTATACAAAATGTTTGCCAATCTTAGATTTCATTTAACAATGTAGGGAATAGTAAACAAAATTTTTAATGCAATTAACATTAAAATATTTTCTTTCATTCGATTTAATTCATTGCACAAATAAAGTATAGCTTAATTAATAAAGTATGCATTAGTTTACAGCAAGTTAATTAAATAGCAAAAGGCAATTTTTTCTTATTATTTTAGATTAATCACAGACTGTTATCTCTAATTATCAGTTTAGACAGATACAAAAATTATACATAACAAATATTTTTATAATAATGCATAGATTTCAATAACTGTAACTTAAATAGATTTTATTTAAAAAAATTAATCGATCTACAAGTATTGAATGAAATATTGCCTTACTTTTATCATGCCACACACACATATTCGTTTAATAAATATATATAAAATATAAAAATATTAGAAAATATTTGCTAGTGGCAAATATAAATATAATATAATATAATAAAATCAAAAATATAGAAAAAAAATCGATGGAAATTATAAATTGCCATGCAATCTTATACGATAGAAGACTCGCATGGAAGAAAAGATCTTGTTTAGTTTTCTATAAACTAATAAATAGATTAATTACATAACGACAGAACAATTATCAATAATATTGTCACATAAAAATGCAAGTTCTGTACTAAACTTTTTCTTTCTGATGAGATTTCTATTCTTAATTAGAAATTAAATTAGCATTATAAGTTTTTATAAGCAAATATAAATAGCATTGTGTTTAAAGCAATCATTTAAATTACATTTAACTTATTGTTGGTTTTTTTTTCTTTCTTTTTCTTTTCAGTCGATTTTAATTAGGACAACTCTGATTGACTATAAATATTGATGTAATAAATATCCAATATAATTTACAACATTGAAGAACTTGAAGTTCTGCAATCCCATATCTTGAGATATATATATTATTTAGATATATATATATATATATTATTTTTTGCTTAGAATTTATACAAAAATAGTTAGTAGATAAAATGGTGCATATACCTTTTTTTGTGTAAAATTTTCAACAGCATTTTGAAATCGATCAATCGAATTAATAATAATTTGAAAAAATAATCGACATACAAACATGAATACATTTTTCTTGCCGTTAATTTTATATATATATATATAAATTAATGTTTTATCGTTTGTAATACTTTTGGTATAATAAGATAGATATATGTACTTCATGACAATTTAGTATAACTCGGAGGAGAGAATTTCTTTCTTAAAAACTTTAAGATATACAGTGGCATACAAGAAACTAAAGTGATGACTAATACTTTCCATAAGAAATCAGTTGTCTTGATAAATTCAGCATCTGTTTTAAGAGAATGTAATAAAATTATAGATAATTATTATAAATAATTAATCATTTAAGTCTCAAATAGCATAATATTGCTCTTCGGATTATGCACAAGTTAGTGCACTTTAATTTACTGATACTTGTCAGTCAGATTAATAAGAGAAAAAAAAATACGACAACTTTGCTTAATAGTCCAATCAATCTAGCCTGATTTTGGGCTCAAAATAGATGTTACTCCCACCTGACAGCAAAATATTTTAAAAAGTCGGAAATGTGGTCTACATTAAGAGGAGCATAATGCATTTGCTGTAAAGTGTGTGCATTTTGCATGAAAAATAAAAACACGTTTGTACATTAGAAAAGAAAAAAAAATACTCAAATGTTTGAAAAATAAATAAAAAGAATAGAACAGTAACTAGCCAAGATGTAATTGATTATGCATCATTGTGAAATATATCCCACACTTGATTATATTTTAAAATCCTATTCAGTTCTACAGATGCAAAGAAAGTTATTCGTGTGAATTATGAACGCGTATCATACAATATTCGGTTCAAAAAATTCTACAACGCTACGATTACCTATTAGAATTTTTTTTTATTGAAAATTATTTATATATGTTTAACACTAAACCCTACCACGCCGAGGTGAAATGTTAAAAAGGTTAAAAATTATGGTCAGCTTACGTTTAGATGTACTTTGTCCTTATATCCATAA
>JACGTP010000015.1:10108-22104 GCA_023678845.1 Mischocyttarus mexicanus | reverse complement strand
TTATGGATATAAGGACAAAGTACATCTAAACGTAAGCTGACCATAATTTTTAACCTTTTTAACATTTCACCTCGGCGTGGTAGGGTTTAGTGTCAAACATATATAAATAATTTTCAATAAAAAAAAATTCTAATAGATAATCGTAGCGTTGTAGAATTTTTTGAACCGAATATTATATGATACGCGTTCATAATTCACACGAATAACTTTCGTTGCATCTGTAGAACTGAATAGGATTTTAAAATATGATCAAAATGCTAATTTGACTGGACTATAAATATTTTCCCAAGATTTTTTCTGAGACTCAAACGATTAAATGGATTAAACAGAAAAAAATTTAATAGAAAAATTATACTTACCAAAGTAATCTTTTAGAACGACTAAAGATAACAAATAAAGTGCTAAAGAAAAGATCTCTGCTAAAATCATAATATGATGCCATGTTCTAATCGTTAAGGCAACCATTATCAATTCTGTTAAAACCAACGCAGAAAAACTGATTGCTACTATGTGAATGAATTCATCTTCGAACATAATAAGTGCACCATACATTATTACTCCTCCTGAAAAATTATATTTTTTTTATGCAATAATTATATTTTATTTATACACTGTATATTAAATTATTATTATTGCATACCTTGGTATATGCTTATCAATACCCACATAAAGAATGTTTTATAAGAAAGTGATCGACCTTTACTGAGTTCTTTATAAAGCTCTGGATAAGTAAGTGCAATTTTTCCTGACACATCTTTATCCAATACCAAAGAAAAGACAGGAAACATTGTATATATTGTAGCATATCTGTAAATATTATTTTATAACATATTTAATATTTTATCACAAGTATATAACGAAAAATCACGTGTATATATATAGAGAGAAAAGAAACTTACCCAACCATAAGAAATCCTTGATATAAGGCAACTGAAGAAAGATAAAACACGGCTGAAAATACGGCTTGCATTGTCGAAATGATTAAACCTCGATGAATTACAAATTGACTCAATGCAGCTGATCGTTTATAACTTCTTCTACCGTGAACTAATAATAAATGAGAAAGATGGTTAAATTGTGAGATAGAAAAATCTGCAGCTAATGAAGCTTGACGGCCTTCAAGACCTTCAAGGCCAATACCTAAAAAATATTCAATTAATTATTAATATGATTTGAGAGAGAGAGAGAATTATATATATTATATATTATGTATAAAAATTATGTTTATATATGTACCAGCATCAGCAGCTTGTATCATAGATACATCATTACCACCATCACCAACGGCAGCAGTTCTTTTACCAGTATGTCTTTGTATTAGGCTGACAACATCAGCTTTTTGTGTGGGTGAACAACGGCAACAAACAACAGCAGGTGACCCACATGCAAGTTCCAAAAATTCTTGTTCATAATATTGTAAGCATACGTCTAATGAATCACCACTGATAACTAAGGCACAATCTTGTTTTTTACGGAAAGTATTTAGTTCTAAATGCGCATCAGTTCGTGTTAGAACAGATTTAAAAACATGAAGTCCTTTCGTACGTGAAACCAATAATGAAGATTTTGCTATACACGTTGCCGTTTCCAATTTGTCGCCAGTCAACATCCAGACCTGAAAATAATTCAAATTATAATAGAACATTATTTATATATATATCTAATTGTATTTTATTTTTCAAATGCGTAATATTCTTGCCTTGATTCCTGCGTTTCTTAATAATTCCAATGTTGTTCTCACTCCATCTTGGAGTCTATCTTCTACACCAGTTACACACAATAATTCCATTTCACGTTCAAGACTTTCAACAACAGCTGTAACTCTTGAAACACGATCGCTAACGTACATTCTTGCAGCATTATATCTATGAAAAAGATAAAACGTATATAGAGAAAACTAAATTAATTTTATATTACAGGATATTAAGAAATTAATTTATTTTTAAATACTTCGTTTCGAAATCAAGGTATTGTTCTTCCGTCAAATTCTTTTTTGCTACGACCAATGTTCTTAATCCTTCGCGTGCCATATTACCACATTCTTCTTCCAACCAGTCATTATACTGTACTATTCCAGACATAACGACATCGGCACCTTTTAAATAAAATACAATTTCCGAGGTAGCTTCTGATTTGACTATTATACCCATTCTTTTTGTTTCAGAAGTGAATGGAAATATCTGTAGTATAGTATAATTTAATAATTTCCCATTAGGAGCTTTCAATTGCATAGAATTTAAATCACGTTTGACCAAAGCTAATCCAACTTCTTCTGTCCATTTAACTAAAGCCACTTCGTCCGGGCTTGAAGCTTGGTAATTACGATTCTGCTCAGGCATGTAATAATGCTGATCAGCTTCTGCCTGACTGAAATATCAAAACAATAAAGGGGTGAAAGTGTATGTGATAAGAATTATAATTTATTTTTATTTTTATAAGATTTACCTCTGAATAGAACCAGTATCTCCAGTCTCTCCTGTTTCTACACTCACTGAATCCAAATTAGTAGATGCACTGACTTCGTCATAAACTGGTGTAACGTTATGACATAACGCCAAAGCATGTACGGCATCATAAATTCTAGTATTTTCAGATCTTCGCACTTTTCCGCTATGTGCGGGTATTTTGGTTGGAGAATTTTCTATACTAGTATAACAGAATTTTAACACGGATGTTACTTCGTCGAACGCTTCCTGAGAATACGATATTGTCCCCATGTGTAATTTTTTAAAAACCATTTTATTTTGCGTTAATGTTCCAGTCTTATCGCTCAGTAGGTAAGATATACGACCAAGTTCTTCTGGAATTGTAGTTGTTCTTACAACCGTACCAGCAATATCTTTATCTCGTTGTATACACCAAGCATAAAATGCTTTTCCAATATCCAAGTTTACTCGTAAACTGATTGGTATAATATAAGAAAATAATAAAACAAAACGGAACATATAACGATACCAAGGACCATTAAATCCTTTTAAGCACATCATGACCAATGCAAGCCCAATAACTGCACAAAATAAGACCTATAAAATCATATTAAAATAGTATCTCATAGCAAAGCAAAAAATAAAACATTTATAGATTTATTTATTATGCATTAAATACCTTAGTCAATTGATTTATTTCCTGATCAAGCAAGCCAACTTTTGATCTTGGTGCAGAATGATTCATTAAAGATCTTGTTTCTTGTCCAGTATAAACGACTATCCCAAGTGCAGATCCAGATGCTACAGCAGTGTTAGCCCATAAAGTATTATCAACTCCCAAACTTTCTTCACTGCTGTATCCATCATACTATAAATATAACATATATATAAGTAAAATTTTCAAATTATCAAAATAATTTTAAATACTTACACGTGTAAATGTACCGATGAAACTATGAATATCTTTTTGAGGTTTTTCAACATATAAACTTCCTTTTATATCAAACAGTTGGGAATGATTTTCTAATTTTTGAGTAGCCGGTATTGCCAATCTTAATTTCCAATCTGTTTCTCCATCTAATTGATCGGTTCTTACGAAACATGCACCTGATTTTTCAGTTGTACGCAACAATACTAAATCAGCTGGTACTCTTTGACCTTTTTCTACAATCACCTGTGTTAGAAAATATAATAATATATTATAATTATTTTTACTTTTAATTATAGATAATTAAAATAATATTTGTTTATAAATTGAAATGTCTTACCAAATCGCCAACTCGTAATTTGGAACTTGGAACTAATTCCGGTACATCCAAACCTTTAACCAATCTTAGATATTTTTGAGCATTGACTTCTTTGTCTCTTTTATATCTTCTGAAATCATCTATGGCTTCTCGGCAAATGGTTACAGTCAAAACAAAACATAATGGTCCCCAGTATGTATATAAATATCCTATCCTTATATCTGGTATAAATTGAGATATCGCCATGAGCAAAAAATAGAGATTAAGAAAGAATTTAAATTGTTGAAAGAGAACCTAAAAAAAAAAAAACAAAGATACAAACAATTATTCATTACAATTTCAAACAAATTTTATATAATTACATTCGTTATATAATATAACGATATTTACCATAGGTAAGAAAGTAACAACATTGTATTTCTGATTTCGTATTACATTGGTAGGAAATTTCTCATACATGGGTTGACCAATATGAATAACTCTTGCTCTTAATTCTCGTTCTCTGCAACATCTTTTCCACATCCACGTACAACATCTGTAAATAGTTAAGATAATGATGCGTATAAAAGAATTTCCTTTATCGTTTCACAATACATTGGGTCAATTATCATGAAAAATTAAATACACAGGGTATCCTATAACTTGTGGTACAAGCAAGCAAGAAACGATTCTACATAAAATGTTGAGTCAACAATGTAAAATAAAATTTGTTCGCATAAAGTTTTATTTTTGAAGAAAATAAATTGAAAAATATTAAATATGCGTACATTTGAAATAGTTTCAGCTTGACGAATTTCACCATTATGTTTACGAATATTTCGGTTATATATTTATGCTTCTAATTATGTTGACAAACATTGTTATTATGATAATATTTCTAGTATCAATTCTATTTTTATGCTTATCGAACGAAACTTTTAGTTTACAGAATTATAAGCTTAGTCATGTGCACGTTTATTCGACAAATTGTCAAATTAATTTTTATCGAAAATAAAACTATTTATATGAACAAATTTTATTTTATATATTCCACTTAATTTTTCATGTAGGAATGATCCCCTTCTTCACTTGTACTATCAGTTATAGAACACCTTGTATTTAAATGGCGTATTAAGATATAAAATCACTAACAATAAGTTTTTACTTATATTTATCATCTTGCCAGCTGAAATGAAAGTTTTGGAATATTATCATTTGACAATATCTAATTATTTCCCTACCAGATTAGTCATAGTGTATACATGTACGTATGTTTAAGTGAAAAATATATATGTGTATGTGTATGTGTGTGTGTGTGTGTCATTTAAAAAACATATCACCTTGTCCACGAATTATTATTTCGTGGTCTTGATATTAACGGTATGTCTTCTTTCGAAAGTCTTATTACGTTGCTTTGTGTCTCCATTTAGATATTTTCTTCATGGAATTTACATGTAATAATTATAATGAAGATATTTAATGAAAAATACTTTTTTTCTCTCTCCAGAATGCTTACAAATATCGTAGATAATACGTTATTCTTATCAATGTTGAACTAGATTTTTATTATGACATCATTTCATCAAACGAGGAACATATAGTTACGAGAAGATGTACCAGACAAATCGAGTTAACTCGACACACTAACAAGTATACACTGATTTTATTGTTTATTAGAATTCTTTGGATGAATCTATTTCTCGAATTAGAATTGCATCGAAGTTAATATACCAGCTAGAGTATGATAAAAATCTCTATCATTGATTTAATGCAGAAAACCAATAGCAGGGAGGATAACGTTGCAAGCTCATAAAGTGCAGTTACTTTTACATCTGATTTCAATCACTATGAAATTATTTCTTTCGAAAGAGTGAGTACTAAATAAATAAAGTAAATGTGTCATATTAAATTTTATATATTTGTTTTTTAATTATAAATACGTATATATATAAAAATTAAAACAAATTAGATTATATTAAATTGTATCAAAAAAATTCCCTAGATACTTAAAACCTAATTTCATTTATAGAAAATTAACGAAATAAAGTATAAATTAATAATAAAATTATCTATATATATACATATTTTTTTTAAATATATTTTTTTTTAATTATAAATTACATACAAAGAAAAATTTAAGGTTATATTCAAAATTTAAGGTTATACTAAAAAAATTCCCTAGGCGCACATACAAAATGTCATAAAAAAATTTACATACCTACATATATATATATAAACAATTACAAATTAATAATATATGATAAATCTTAAGATAGAAAAATACTTCAAATCTAAATACTCAAAATATTAAAATTGGATTTTGTTTTCCCAACACAGAGAACCAAAAGGTGAAATTCGTTTATGTTATTAAATTTGAAATTTAATATAAATACATATTGTAATAACCAATAAAATTAATATATGTTTGTTTACTTACCCGCATAGACTAGTTTTAAGGAACTTGGAACAATTGTTAAATCGTCGTCTTCTAGATGTCAAAAGTCGTATACTATCTTCAGGAGGTTGAAGAAGATAATCTGTTTCTTCGTCCATTTCAAAGTCCCGCTCATCCGAACTGAGCCGCAATGGCATCTCTTCCAGCTTCATAACTCTCTTTCTTTTAATAATCACAATATTCAATACACGTTATTAGAATGTTCTTTCTATTTTTTTTTAATTCTTATCACCCTCTCTTTCTCTTTCTCTCTCTTTCTTTCTATCTATCTCTCTTTATTAAGAGATATTAATAATAACAATAGTTATTTTCTTTAAGTTTGTCTTTCATACGTTGGCTTGTTTCAACGATATGTATTAGAAATGTTTTTTAAGTAACTATTTTCTTCTGTCTCTTTTATCATTAGCTTATGTGTTTTATTAACTTTTTTTTCTTACGATGCAACAATATCACGTGACCCAAAGTAGTAACACTTTCATAATCCTTATTTTCACACATAGTATCTGCCGAGAAATTCTCAACTCACTGATGGATAGAATTCGACGAAGAAACTGTAGAAGAAGAAGAAGAATAAGAAGAGGAAGAAGATTTTCATTTGTGATAACAGTATCGTTTCTTTTTGTTTTTCATATATCTAAATAATAACCTCATTGTCTTACAAAACGATAACACAAGTTATTTAAATGTTTATTATCCTTTTATCGTCCAACCGAATAATTTAAATAAATATATATAGAATATATATATATATATATATATATCCTGTCTGTCTATTTACAATAAGAAGTAACAATCACATATACACTAACGAGACTGTATCTCTTCTTTCTCGGATGTGGTAGTTTGTGTTCAATTGTTCGAAAGGCAAGTTATTATTAATTTCAACGTAACGCATATCTCTTCTTAGATATTTTGGATTAATTTCTAATATCAGATTACGATGTATTTTGTGTATATCTTTAAAATGATAACGATAAATTATCTTTTTTATATCTTTTGTTTCTAACTGTTCATTGTGGTTTCAAAATAACGCGATATCCGCAATACGACGATATATTTTGCACGTCCATATTGGGTATTCAACTATCACGTGTGTGTTCATTTACGCATGCTCCTAAGTATTTATTCAGTATTAAATACATATTTCTTTCACTTTATATTACGAATAATTTATATAACCGAATTTTATATTATTTAATAATTATTCTTTTTAATAATTAATTATGTTTTATTATTTTCATTTTTATTAGTTGACAAACAAAGTTTATGTCATTGATATTTCAAATTAACAACAGGTTTTTTTTTTCTTAACAGTATCTGTTATTTTTGATTAGATTATTTGATAGTTTTTAATTAATGATGTAATAATGTTTTCTTCCAATGCTATCTCTTTGTTCTTTACTTTATCTTTCAAGTTTTTAAGCAATTGAGAACAATTTTCTTTTTCATCGTTTGACATGAAATTAATTGCCAGATTAAATCTGTTACATTTACTCAAAGTTGTTAGAATTTCTATTATTGCTTTTAGATCTTCTATTTTCAAAGATTCTTGGTTTTGATGTTCAAGACATGTGTTAATTATATCGGTAAGGAAGAATGGAGGAATCTCACTGTAGAATATTTTATCTTTTAAAATATTCCTTTAAAAAAATTAATTATTATGTAATTGAGTGTATTTATGGTTTTTAATTTTTCTATAAGAATAGTTATGGGTTACCTGGTATTGTAAAGGTAAATAAATTTTATTTTATTATCATTAGTATTTCTCCACATTTGGATAAACGTTTTGTAATCTTTTGGAATTGTATTAACCAATTCATCAACTTTTTCTTTGCTTAATTTTGTTTCATTAGTTTTATACATCAAAGGTAAACATTCTGGTCTACAATTTGTGCTCATGGAATTCCATAATCCTACCGATTTAGATTTAGTATCTTTTGGTTCTAGTGGTTTTAAATGTGCTCCATTTACCTGTTAAATATAAAACTTATATGCAACATTTATTCTATATTTTTATTGTTGAGAATAGTTCACCATTTGTCTAAAATGTTCATAAGTAGGTACTCCTTGTTCCACTGCTCTGATTTTTGCATCATTCTGTAATTTATATAATTCATTTGCTTTAAGTGCTTTGTATAACTCGTCTTGCAATATTTTATAATCGATTGGTGATTTCAATATACTCATTTTATTGAAATTATTGATACAAATGTTGGTCTGAATGTACAGTCAACTCATGTAGAATTGGTGGAACAAGTAATGATAACCTATGTTTGATAAGGATATAGTATTTATTACCATGGTTACGTTAATTTCAAAACATTTTTCTTTTATGATTTTATCAATACAATTCAAGAATAAAGCATATGCAGTTAAAAATAGATTATAGCAAATCTTTCCATTGCATTATAATATTAAGGTCTTGAATATATTATCAGAAATTAGTGTAAAGAATCTCTGGTAATAATAACATCTGTTTCAGACATCAAATTTTTTTCTTTCAACAGTTTGCTTTGCCTCCTGTTATAAAATCTTTCATGCGTTCTTTTCATTTCAAGAATTTCTTTCATTTCTTCTTTATCTTCCTCCTAAAATAGTTTCAATATTAATCATCGTTGAAATAAGAAAGAACTAAAATTATTTTGAATATTTTTAAATACAATTCACCGTTTGACTTAAACGCAATACCAATGCTCTTCGACCATCTGACATCGGTTGTGAATAATCCATTAATTTTTTTAATCTTTCAGCAGGACTAACTCCTCTTTCAACGACCAAAACTATTCGTGCCCACTACAATTTATGAACAGATGTGATTTTAATCATCATTTTCATATAAAGTAATCTCTATCTGTATAATATTCAATTCATTATATTTTTTATTATAATTATTTAAATATATACCTGTCTTTGCCATTCGTTTCTCGTCTCAGCTATTTTTTGATACGTGTTTCCCATCATAGCAATTAACATATTAACGAGTAAAATTGCAACGATTGCCATATAAATGACAAAAAGAACCTGTAAAATAGAAATCAATTATTTTACTTATAAATATTTCATTTTTTTCTGATATGAAAATTATTCGAAATTCACAACGTGTATCTATTATTATATCAAATAATTAATCATAAATATTTATGTTTGAGTTTCATAATACTTGTGTATTTTAGCATATATGGAAATTAAAATGAAACGTGCGTTTTGCTTAATAGTATCATTAAGATTCCAGTTTAAGATCAGTAATATTCTACATTCTTGCAGTGACATTACCTTGGCCTCCATTTCATGTTCGGTTCTTTCAAACGCTCCATAGTAATCACCGAAATTCGTCATGCTCATAAGAAACATTGCCATAACACTCTCCATTGGAGATGGCATCGGATTAGTTGTTGAATCGTCGACGCCGTCTGGTGTATTAGGATTGTCAAAGGATAAGAATATGATGTAATAAGCTAGAATTATAAACAAAACAAAAAATAAAAGTAACGTACTTATTATTTACCAGTTAAAATTATTTTTTTTTTCCAAATATAGAAAGGTCAATTACGGAGACGTTCTCCCTGTGACTTTTTCTAATTGAAATAATGATTATTTATGTGTACACAGATATATATGTAGATGAAATTTTTTCTAAGGATATATATAACAAAAAAATTGCATATTAAAAGGGCGAGAATTTTAAATGAGTTTGATGAATTTCGTTCAGTGTTTGATTAAAAAGATTAAAAAGAATACTTCTTAGTAGTTAACACTATTTCTTTCAAATATACAAGGGTCAATTACTTGGTTCTTCTCAATGTCTTCTTTTAATTGGTATAATGGTTATTTATGTGTGTAGATATATATATTTATTTATTTTTCTAGAGATGTATAAAAAAAATTGCATATAAACGTGTATACTTCAAATTTAAATAATAAAATGTTTCAATATTTTGTTATGCATATTATTTAGGATATATATACAGTCAACCCTCCTATAACGCGGTGAGTGCGTACCGCGTTATATGGAAACCGCGCTATAAGAAACTCGGATTTAACCGTACAAACCAGGCTAATTCGTAGCGCGTTCTATGGAAACCGTCTACCGCGTTGTATGGAAACCGCGTTATAAGAAACGCAGAATTAGTACAAATCACATTATTCGTACCGCGTTATATGGAGACCAATAAGGACAAGATAAATTATAAATTATTTTTATTGAATTGAAGAGTTTATATAAAGAAATGATACCAAAACTAAACTGAAAAACTGTTTTCTAACAAAAACAAGAAAGACTTTTGTAAAATTTAATCTTTCAACACTCATCCTCGCTGGCAGATAATATGAGTCCCCTTATAATTCAAATAGGCCCTAATGAACTAAACATAGACTAAACATTCTTAGGCTACGCGGAAGGAACTTATGGGATGCTGTTGACGGAAACCGCGCTGTAAGAGTATCGTGTTATAGGAGGGCTGTCGCATTTTCAGCTTCGCGTTATATGGAAACTGCGTCCTGAGAGTACCGCGTTATAGGAGGGCTGTCGCATTTTCAGCGCCGCGTTATATCGAAACCGCGTTCTGAGAGTACCGCGTTATAGGAGGGTTGACTGTATATATATAATAAAATTAAAAAAAATTACACAATAGATCATAGAAAGGTAATTAATTACCTTGAGAAAATCCCATAACAAATACCAAATAGATTGCAACAAATCTAAGCAAGTCACCCATAATCATTCTATAAATCATTACGACGAATGGACCAACCGTTTTGAAGCCTCTACAAAAGAATAAAAAGTATGGTGCTGTAGTTAACATGACTACTACAGCAAGCATATCTTCAACTTCGTCAGCGCAAGTTAATCTCAGGGCTGGAAATGAAAGTAAAAGGCAACAAGAAAATAAAAACATTACTCGTGATGGTGCTGTCATCTGAAAAAAAAAAAAAAATCATTTCTTAATTATATTTATTTTTAACTTTTTTTTTGGTTTGTTTCTTTATAGAATATTTTAATGAAAGAAGAAAATTGTCTTTTACGAGATTCTCGATGAACATATTCAATCCTAAAAATCTTGCTTCCCTTAGAGCAGCAGCAATGTAAAGTACAGCAGCAATTTCCATGAATACTTCGGCTATTAAACGAATTTTTGCTGTAGCAGAATTTAAATGCATTAATCTGCATTCTTCCGTAAACGTTTGCCACCTGTTTTGCAATTATATTTAATTTGAAAGACAATTTGTTTTATCGGATAACTAATTTCAACATTTTCTTCGTCAAGTATTTTCTTTCTTTTATTTTTCTTTCAAATATTTTATAGATTATATTGTTTTATTGTATCGAATAATATATTGGGTGTACAAATAAGTTTCCGCCGTCTAACAAAATATGGCTTTATATTTAACTTATGGTTAAAATTGTCTGATGTGAAATGTCATATTGTAGGGTTGGATATCTCTCGACAACATAATCTTGATATATTAATGATTTTGTATCAGTATCAGATATTTTGTTTCGTTCGAAAATGTCGAGTTTGGAGACAAATAAGCGTCATTTGCGGAAACTTTTGATTAAATTTTTTAATTTGAAGAAATTTGCAGCTAATGCGCATCGATTGCTTGTAAAAGCATATGTCGAGGTTTTCTTAAGTGAAAGATATTGTTATGGATGGATTTTGAAGTTCAAGAACGGTGACTTTGACGTTGAAGACAAAGTACGTAACGGAAGACCGAAAGTGTACGAATATGCGGAATTGAAAGCATTATTGGTTGAAGATTCGTGTCAAACGCAAGAAAAACTTGCACTTACATTAGGAGTAACTCAGCAAGCAATTTTATATCGGTTAAAGTCATTAAATGCCTAATTTTTTAATAAGAACGGCGAGAACTTATTTGTACACCTAATAT
>JACGTP010000014.1:3038789-3091208 GCA_023678845.1 Mischocyttarus mexicanus | reverse complement strand
CGAAAGCTTTCTGGATAAGGGTTGGAAAATGAGAAGGGGGTAGGGGAAAAACCGGCACACTACCGTAAGGACTCGTAAAAGGCATCCCGAATGAAATAACTTCTAAATTCTTGTTAACGGATAATTCCTTGAAAGTATGCACCCACCCAAAAGGTATCCGTCTGATCTCTTCTTCTTCTTCTTCTTCTTCTTCTTCTTCTTCTTCTTCGTTCCTCTTGTCTCTTTGACCTTGTTTTTTTATCTTTTTATTTATTTTTTTTATATTTTATTCTTATTTCTTTCATAGGACAAGACTTATCTCATTTTTTCGGAAGCACGAAATTATTGGATTTATTTATCGGAGATATAGTTGTTTGATCAAGTTTATCTAAAAATATTTTGTGTTTATTATCAAGGAGGTATTAACTTTATTTTTTAATAAAGGTTATGTTTAATTGAAAAATTACATTTGTATATTTTTTTGAAGAATATTTAATAGAAGGTTTTTTTCGTATTGAAATATTGGGTAAGTTGACAATCACTATTGGAGTATCATTATTGATCTGTTTTATATGAGATTATATTTTTGTTAAGATTGACAGATGACTTATATTGTGATAATAACTAAATTTAATTAAAAAATTTATGACAATCAACTTTTGTGTCAGTTATATAATAAATAATAAATTTGTATAATATTGAATTATTCAATCGGTTAAGAAGTCACATTTGGAATATAATTATTTATTAAACTCGATTAAATAAATTTTTAGGATTTATTCAATAATACATCTACTTATATAATTAAAAATTAAATTTAATAAAAAAAAATTAGGGCAATACATTTTTCAGTGTTATTTGATATAATTTTGAATATTATTTAAATGAGTATAATAATTTGTTAAAATGTATATAAATGTTATCAGTGTGATACAAATTATTAAATTAAATAATAATTAATATAAATTATTAAAAAAAAAAAAAACAAAATTATATCATTTTTAAATTTTGGATTTTTCTTCTTTTTTTTTTACAGATACCAAACCATTTGATGTGGTTATGTTTCTTCTATCTAATATTTCATTCATTTCTGAACTTAATGGGTGAACTGTTGCACTTCGCCGATAGAAATTTTTACTGTGATTGGTGGAACTCGAACAATATCGACATATTTTGGAGAAGTTGGAACATGCCAGTACATAGGTGGGCCGTACGGTGAGTAACTTTTACCAACACTATAATATAAATGTTGAGTATAAGTTCTAACTATAGATCGGACATAGAACAATAGTTTGTCATTATGAAGTCGTGAATTCATATTGTATGAATATTTGACATATAAGCATATAAGCATCAACATTAGAGAAACCCTTCTACTAACTTTCTATTAAAATATTAACAAACATTATTAATTAAATTGCATTATGATGATAACTTAGTGATGATTCTAATGGTTTATCAGATATTTATTTCTACCTGTTTTGATCAGTACATTTATATTATTTTAATTATTAAATTATTGATCAAATAAAATTTTGAATATATGTGAATTATTTAAGGAACTGGGAACAGTCATTGTACAGACAACGAATAGATTATTATTTTGTTTAAATGATCTTTTCAAGATAATTAAACTCCATTTATGATGATAACTTATAATTAAACATGCCGTATTTATTTCTATCGGAATTATTAAGTCATTTATTAAATATACAAAAATTTATTTAAAAAATGAGAAAGAAAGAACTATGACAATTATCTTATACACTAAGTACCATTCTTTATTTCTAAGAAAATACACGGGTTAGTTAATAATTACGTTATCCGTGTGCTCTTCTATAAAATAAGAGAAAGAGAAATAAAAAGAAGAAGAAGAAGAAGAAGAAAACCAAGAAGGCCAAGGTATGCGCACTAAAGTGCCCGAAGAATTTTTCCTCTTTCACAGAGTGAAAGGTACACGTAGTAGAACATTATGGAGAGAAAAGAATAGGGATGAAAGAAGAAGACTGGTTGGTTGGGAGTGTGGAAAGGTGGCTAAGGGGGGAGGAGTAAGGATTGAAGTGAGTAGGGTAGTAAGGTTGGGTAAAGGGGTGGTAATAGGGATAGCTCAGAAGTAAACAGCAAAAGAAGATAAAAAATGAAGAAGGAAGCAAGAAGAGGCAAAAGGTAGTTCAGTTCAGGCAAAAGAAGAAGAAGAAGAAGTAGAAGAAGTAAAAGAAGGTTGTCGGAGTGTAGGGTAGGGCTTGGGGTGAGGGTGAGGGGGTTAGGGGGTTGGTTGGAGTTAAAGGGAAGACGAAGAAGAGGTTTGGTGAGAAAGAACGGTGGAGGAGAAGAAGGGGTAGATAGAAACACGATGAGAGAACTTACAGCATCCACCCAGGAAGCAAGCTGGACCTTTGATCGAGCTTTTTCCTTCTTCCTTTCTAACCGAACCGGTTAAACTTCGTTAACGAGTAGTGTGCCTCCCTTTAAGAAGATTTAATTACATTTTTCGCGAGTACCGTGTTCCTCCTCTACCCGAGATTCAGTTTCTCTCTCTCTCTCTCTCTCTCTTTCTTTTACTTTTAGTTTCACAGTTAGGAGAAAAAAAAGGTTGAAAAAAAATACATATTTTTCTCGGATCACAGTTTTCTTCTAAACTAAGCAGTAGCATCGTTTCATAACCAAGATTTGTTCCTTCACATTTGCTATTCTATGTTTTATTTTACTACCTCAAATTCCAACCACAACCTTTTGTGAGGCCAGGTTGAAAAAATTTTGCTGGGGCCTAAACACACATTCAAATATTACTATTAAAATTTTACAACATGAAATTATTTATTTACAAATCCCTGAACCCGTCTTGCACCAGTCCTGTCAACCAAACCAACCATGTACCACTCCACCACTTCTTCTCACCCCTACCCAGTCATTTCGTTCTACCTACACATTATCTTCTTCTTCTTATTCGTCTTCATTCTGCTTACTACTCCATTTAAACCTTCACTGTCTACTTTTCAATCTCCCTTTTTTTATTTTTTCCTTTTTCGGTCGAGGTTTTTTTGCATAAATTACTAGACGGCTAATTATTTTAAATCCTATTCCCACGTATCTCTTTTCCTACTTTTTGTTTTTCATCCTTCTCTTTCTTCTTTTTAAATTCTTCCTCTTTTTTTTTCTTTTTGCTTCATTCTCTTACTTTCTTTTAGTTAGTTCTNAAATAAAATCTGATTAAAAATGATCTGATTTGAAGTGCAGATGAAAATATTTCTAAAGAATAACTTAAAATATTGATGATATGTATATTGTAAAATTATTATTAATTATTTTTGGATGAACAAAATGAAAGCAAAGGGATGAGGATGGGGTATTAATGTTAGAAAAAGAACGGGGAAAAAATGACGATAAGTTTGAAGAAGTATAAATCTAACAATAAATATCATAGGCAGTGTTTCGTGTTCTATTTTAAAATCCTCCATGTCTTCTTTCGTCGTATCTCGAACCATTCTCAAAATCGAAAGCTTTCAAGAGAGAGAGAGAGAGAGAGAGAGAGAATGTGTACGAGTAATAGTGAGAGAGAAAATATCGATCGATCATCGTGTAATCGTCGTGTCCTCGAGAAATGCGTGCGAGATATAAATCGAGGACATTATTTACACGAAGTGAAAACTAGACGAGCCGTGAAATCGTTGAGATACGAATCGAAGATACGATTTGAAATAAAAAAAATGAAAAGAAATAAAATGCTTCGAGTTATGTACTTAAAAACTGCCTGACGGAAATAAAACAAAAATAAAAAGGATGAGGAAAAAAATAATTAATAAAAGTATAAAATATAAAAAAAAGAAATCGAAGAGAGAGAGAGAGAGAGAGCGGTTTGTTCGAAATAAAAATGCATTGGAAAAAATACAGATGAAGAAAAATAGGGAGAAGGTGTGTGTATGCGTGTGCGTATGCGTGCGTGTGTGTGTGTGTGTGTGTCAGGTGATATACGATTTTTTCAGTAATCTCTATAATATTTTTCCTATTCATTCCTTTCTTAGGCAAAAATAGATATTAAGCCGAAGAAGGTTAAAGCGATAGGTGTGTAGCTATTGTTTATTAAATTAATAATAAAATATATTTACAACCTTGACAAAATTTCGTCATTTTATTTTCATCCTATGCGTCTCTCTTTTTCCTATTTTTTTCTTAGTTTAAATGAAATTTAAACTAAAAAAGGTAAGTGTTTAATATTAATTTTATATTCAATTAATTGATGTTGATATTGTTCAAATAATTTCATTTGAAGATTGATTTTTTTTTATAAAAATATGAATTCTTCAAACATAACCTCTAAACCATACGAAATCTTATTAAATCTAGAAAAATTGTTAAGATTTCAAACGAAACTTCTTATAACGCTTTTAACGTATTTCCAAAAAGTACACCTAAATATATATGCATATACGCAAATACACATTAAATGCAAAATAAAATAAAATAAAATAAAATTCGCATTTCCCATAGAATATAAAATCGACTTTTATAGAAACGTTTCGATATTCGTATTGATAGGAATCATAAAAGCTCGTCAATCAGAATACCGTTTCGGCATATAGTAACTTCAAATTTTACTACTACGTACCATTTGAAAATATTTTTTTTCGGTGGATTGAGTAAGTTCGTGGGAGAGGTTGAAAGGGTGGAAGGCGGGTTTCGAGCTTTTATCGAATGTCAACTCGCACACTATATTTGTTTTTTTTTTTATTTTCCACACTATCTTTCTCTCTTTTTCTATTCTTTTATTATTATTATTATTATTATTGTTATTTTTGTAAAATTTTTTACTCGCATCAGTAATCAGTGCGAATTCTACCCCCACCATTTCAACCCATTCCTGTTAATGCACGGACGATTAATTCCACGATGAACTCTTCGACTTTCTGTGTGTGTTTTTTTCTTTTTGAGGGGGAAAGGATTTTTATTTTCATTCTCCATTAAAACAAAAATATAAAACCATAACAAAAAATAAAAGATAAATCTAAAAACGATCGATGAAGAATACAAAAAAAAAATATTGTTTACGTCAGTTCTTTTATTTCTTTCCATTAACATCTGTGTTGTTTCTTGCGTTACGACGATGGTTTTCTTTTACAGAAAGAGAAAATAAATCATAGAATATAAAGAAACAGAAAAATTATAAAAAAAAAGGAAATGGAAGAGAAATTTCTTTGTTTATACATACATTTAATATATATATACGTATATATACATATATATATTTATATAAAAGCGAGTTACTAATGCGTTTTCCATGTTAGCAATGACGGATCGTTATCCGCGTTTCACTCGATTGCTATGACAAGTAACTGTGGAATAACGGTGGTTTAGTTTTCTTAAAAAATGGCCTAACTTTAACAATCCCCCTCTTCACCATTCGCAATTTCGGTGATACACGTTTAAAACGTAACAATAATATACAGAGAGAGTAAAAAAATATTTTTACGAATATATATAATCAATCTCTTGATAACAATAATGTCAAAAAAAAAGACCCTTTTTTTGTTTTGCTAAAATGCTTGACCAATCAATCAAAAAACTTCGAGTTTTTCCGCCTTATTTGTTTTTTTTTCTTTTTTTCTTTCATTGCTCGTAGAGAAAAAGAAAACAAAGGAGGTAGGAGTGGGGAAACATTTATCTCGTAGAAGTTCGTGAGAAAATAGGAAGTTGGAAAATTCGCAGGTCATCTCATCTGTGGGTCTGCGTAAAAGAAAATGGATGAAAAAAGAAAAAATAAGGAAAATAAGAAAAAAATGTAAGGGTAGTTCTTGGAAGAAAATCATGAAAAGATCGTACTTCGTCACAGTTTGTTCCTAAAGGATGATATCAGGAAAGCTCGTAAAAAGGGATTTGGAAAAGTTAAAGGGATGGAAAGAATCGCTATGGCTAATAAAGTATGAAATGTGATAACTTTCTTCAGTTTCATAGCAATATTTAAAAATTGTCGCTTTAAATCTTTCATCAATTTCGATATTCTATCCTTTTATATATACATATAATATAAAATATTATTACGATTTTTTTATCATGAATTTTTATAGTAATTTTTATCATCCAAATGGATAATAAATTTTTAAGTAATATCGAAATTTTATCACACACTATTACGTTTCTTTTTTTTTTTCATTTGACATAAATTCTAATATAAAAATCATTCCAATAATTAAATAATAATTTATTTCAATATTTTTTCAAATTTTTAAGATACCATAAAAATATTATTTAATTAAAAATGTTTTATTAAATACTACCAACAATACCTTTTCTCAACAACTAGGTCAATTTAATTATTATGATTAATTAAAAAATGATTTGAATATTGTCTTCGGTAATTGTTCAAGTATACTAAATAAGAATTATATTGGGATAACCTAATTTTTGACGATAGCAGGGTTCATATATCTAAAGAGATAAATAATGTATTGGTAACCCCGAAGACACCGTGATTCATAATACGTGTGTGACTATCGTAGGTTAAATAGCCGCAATTCAGGAAATTCATAATTCACACACCATAGCACCATGCCGCGACCGGAACAGATAGGAGAGCGTTCGTCATCGTTCGTTTAAACCGATCAGCCGTTACCCGTACGCGACAGCAATGATTAATCGTGCAAACGCGCAAGGCAAGTCATTTGCATCTCTCAAAATTCTGGAACCCAGTTCCCGTTTCATCCCAGTAAACTGACTACTACCACCACATTATATACCTGTATATATGTAAACCATATACACATACATACATACATATATATCTGTCGTATTTCTATATATTGGGCTGGTGGAAAAAATATGTCGGACTTTCCTATTGAATTGTAGGCAAAAATCCAACATTTTTTTCCCACCCAATATAAGTGTGTGTGTGTGTGTATATTTATTTCCTTCGTAGTCTATTATTTTAAAAAAATCATCATTCTAAATTATCAATCCTGGAACTAACTATTCCCTAGTAGAATATTACGAAACAAAAAAAAAAATAAAATAAAAAGAGAGATAGAAGATTTATAAAGATAAATCTTTTCGTATTAATGGAAGGCCTCCCCCCTTGTCATTTCTATGTCTGCTTTCTTGCAGTAAATATACCATGAATACGAGAAAAGTCTAGGATATATTTTTTTATTCGATTCACATATTTCATTCAATTTTGCTTTCCCATTTTTCTTCTCCTCACCCCGACCTTATTTTTCTTTTCATTTTTTTTTAATAATCTCTATAAACATCTATGCTTTGATGTTTGTATTTGTTCCTTTTTTTTTTCTTACATTAGAATCTGTTTGTGTATAAAAGATTTTAATATGAATCGAAAATTGAATGATAAAACGAAATAAGAAAGGTTTAAGATTTGATGAAAAATGAAGAGTTACAAATTTAAATAAAAAAAAACCCTCAAATGTATTAGAAATAAAATAATAAGATATTAAAATTCTATTAACATCTGTTAAATTTTAACAAACTATAAAATAGATGAAATATGGATTTAATTGACTTTAAATTAAATAAATTGAATAGAGTGAATATATTAAAACAATTAAAAAATATTGCACTGTTCAATAGAGAGAAATAATATAAAAAAATTATGTTTTCTAGTCATCGAATCAACTTCTTACTCCCAAAAAATTACTACCACGAATAAAACGAATTGAATAATTTAAAGATTAAATAATAAAATAAAGGAGAAATATATTAAAGATAAATTTAGAAAGAGTTCTATCGAATGAAAAGAACAAAAGAAAAAGTATTTAAATAAAAAATACAAAAGGGATCCACATAAAGTTGATTTAAAAAATTCATAGAACAGGAAGTTGTTACACACAGATAAAGAAAAATAAAGATAGAGAGATATACGTGAGGTATAGGATTTCTTCAAAGGGTGACCATAGGAATAAAACGATGCTTTGTTCTCTTTGGATTTCACCCTATTGTTCATCGAAGAAGAGCTATTGTACATAAAGGGTTACAAGTCGTAAGTACACGTTGAACCTTCATCTTTGCTACAAAAAGCTATAGGGTTGCACGTTGATTTTCGAAAGAGTGACAGAAACACACGACACAGATAAAGAATGAGAGAGAAAGAGAGAAAGAGAAAGAGAGAGAGAGACTCTTTGACGTAAAACGCTTTGTAGTGTGGAATAATTGAACGTGTAGGCGATTTTACTTTTCATCGATCGATTGAAACTTGACAATATACTAAAAACTAGTAGAGAGTTATACTTTTCTTTTTTATACAAACGAATAACAACTATCTACCGATAACACTCTTAACATGACACTCAAACAACCTATACTAATCTATACGTTCATATACATATACATATTAATAAGAATACAATGAAATCAAACTAATTTTTAACTAAACATTCTTATACAAACTCTGATACATTTATACATGTTCATAAATATATTCAAAATAATCAGACACATTTTAAACTACGTTAAAAATACTCAGAAACACAAATACACAGATTCATATATAAATGAATACATTTATACACACAATTATAAATACTTTAAAAAAAATCCAACATATTTTTAACATAGTTAAAAAAACTTAACACACCCAGAAACCCATATACACAGACCTATCCATAAACGAATACATTTTTAAACACATTTGTATATATCCAAAGAATGTAGGTGGACGTACGTGCTTCGTTTTCGAAGACATTTTGAGAAATGAGAATGATAGAGATAAAGAATAGGTTTGTATGTGTATGTTTATGTATATGTACGTGTTTGTATATGAGAAAGAAAGAGGAAGATAGAGTGTTTAGGTGACAAAGAATGAGAACAGTTTCGTCTCTTTTGCATAGTCGATATTTTTACTTGACAAATCTTGTCAACCCTTTCTTTATTTATCCTTATAGAGATAGTTGTTTTTTTCGTCAGTTCATCTTTTATCTCAAGGATATACGAGTATATATCCTTGCCAATATTTAATTTATATAAATTACGTAAGATCAGAAATATTTTGTCATTTTGGTTGAACTTTCTCTAATATGTTTTATAATGTCATTTTTATAATTCCACGTATATTTGTATTTCTCAAATTTTATCTATAAGATATTATAGAATATATATAAAATCTATAGTAAAATTTATATATAATACTTATACACATATATAAATAAAATAATTATTCTTAATATAAATAAAATAAAAAAGATAATAATTTCATAAGAATACTTTACATTATTTCAACGATTACAATGTAATATTTTTCCCTAAGAATAACATTCTTGTTATAAGTACAATATTCCAACGTATCGATAACCTCCAGTAAAAAAATCTTCAATAAATTCTCATCATAATCATAAATCATAAATCATAAATCATAATCTATTAGCAAGTAATCTTCTTTAACGACTATTTATAGCACATTAAATACCAACATAGATATTTATATCCATTTTTTCTTCATTCACTCACGCAGATCGAATAACAAAGAACCGGGAAAACCTATGGGGGTTGCTTGAAAGAACAGAATGAGAAGGAGGGGGAAAAGAAACCAAAACAATTCATCCACCTTTTATATATATATATATACACACGGTAGTTGGGGAAAAACAATTACAAGAAAACGGTGAAAAGAAACAAAAAGATAGAAGAAGAAGAAGAAGAACAAGTAAGAAGAAGAAAGAAGATGAGAGGGGATAAAAGAGCAGGAGAAAATGGTGGAGGGGTAGGAGGAGGGGTAAGGGGTGGTCTGGTAATTTCCCGGACAAGAAAGCTCGCGCAAGGGACGCATTAGCCGAGACTGAGCAGCCCTTCCGTGTATTCCTCACCCCTTACACCCTCCCCCTGTTATAGCAACCCCTTTAGCGTCACCCTTATTCTTCGCTCTCGGGGCTGCGTGTCTCGACATAACGGCCCGTAAAACATAATAGCTAACGAAAATACGGGACCATAATTCGCTCCCTTTACCCCTCCACCCTTTACTCCTCATCCCTCAGCCCACAATTCTTCTTCGTGTTGCTACTACAATCCTGAAACTCGTCTCCCTTCCACCTCTAACCCAACCCATCCTTAAACCATACCTCATACCTCATACCCCATCATCCCCTCCTCCCTCAACCATCCACAAACCTCATCCCCAGCCTCTTGTCCTTTATGTTCACCCTGTCTCCCTATGTGGGTGGTTAAATATCGTGGTTGGTTCACCGTCAAAGGAATAGAATCAAGATCTATCTTTAGTATGAAATAAAAGAAAAAACATAATAAAAAAAAAGAAAAGGAGAAATAGTGACGAAGAAAGAAATAATAAAAGATGAAACAAAAAAAAAATGCGATAATATTGGAGTAAAAATGAAGGGTGAAAAAAAGTCCACCCTCCCAGTCCTGTGTGGTTCGTCTTAAAAAACACGCGAGAGTTTCTTTCGTCGTTATTATTTTTTTCTGTGTATTTCTATAGATTGGTCACGCGTTACTCTTATCATTTTTCATATATTGGGTTGGTTGAGAAAAAAAGTGTCGGATTTTTTGGGTCACAATTCAATAGGAAAATCCCAAATGTCGGAAAAAAAACAAGAAAAATGTTTGTTTTCGTTAAAAAAAAAAGAAGAAGACGCAATTTTTAAATAAAATACCAGCCACAAACGTGTGTATGGAATAACGATTTTCTTTCAACACATTATACTTAGGAATAAAAATCGTGACTGTGAATTGCGCTCAGTTACAGTTGTTATAGATTTTTTATTCATTTTTTCTCGTTATCGTTTCAACAAGAATTACTAATAGGTGTTCCTAGAAAACAGTAGGTAGGGAGGTATGTAAGGTACGTGTCTACGTGAACAGAGTGAGGGTGAGGGTTAGAGGGAAGGGGGTGGAAGGGTTGTGATCACGTGGAGCTACGAGAAAAGGATAAAGTCTAGAGTTTACTATAGAAAATCCCTAGTACGACCTATAGTCTCGTCGTGCCTGTTATTACAAAAGTACATACATACCATACACCATGTATACGTCGAACCAAGTGAACACCACAACCCTTATTATATGCAATTTCCGATTAGATATATGCGTGAGTTTAAATCCACCTTGCGTTTTTAAATGAACATTCAAAAATCGTATGAAAACATTCCCGTTTTATCTATTTCTTTGCCTCTTTTTTTTTTTATTAACACCGTCGAATGTTAATACTAATTTTATTATTATTAATAAATGTAATCATGCAAGATGCATTTATTTTACTTGTTGGATACCCCCTGTTAACTCAAAATATTTATTATTGCAATTAAAACGTGACGTAAGAATAATAGAATTTATTTAAAAAATTCCAAACTTCATCCTTCTATAAAAAAAAAACTAATATTCTCGAGCTTATTTAAATGTTATTTTTTAAATAATTTTTCTAAGGAATAATAATACAGTCGAGTACGAATGACCGGGGAGAAAGATAACCGAAAATTCAATGATTATTTTCTTTTGAAATTTCTTCGACAAGAAAAAATAATAATAATAATAATAATAAAATATAAATAAAATAGGAGAGAAAGAGAAAGAAATCGGGAAGTTTAAAGTTCGGAAAATCCGAAGTATGCGGCTATACTGGAGTTGAAAAACGGAAGAACAATCAGGAAAGATAGGAGGAGAAAGGGAAAGGGGGAAGGTTAGAGTATTTTTTTTTTTCTTTTTACGAGATACTATTTTCCAAGTTCGTTAGACACCCTCTCGTTTCTTTCGTTGCATCGACGCTTTCTCCTACCATCATCCCTTTTCTGACGTTTCACCTCTCGACTTGGTGGTTCCACCTCCTGCGACAGGAAACGATGGTTCTTTTCTCATCCCTCGCTCTCCCATCAAACACCCTCTCGCTCCACCCAATTCTCATCCACCCACCGTACTCGACACTTTTTTTCTTTTCTACTTCTTTTACTACTACCAACTACTACTACTACTACTACTACTTTTTTTCTACTTTCTTCTACTACTTTTTTCTTTCTTTTTATTTTACTTCTTCCTCTTGGTTGGTTCGTGAAGCGAGCTTAAGTCCATCGACACTTCCGATGCCAATTCGTTTCATCCCCCTAAGAGACAGGATTACGAGCGTGTCTCCGCCATTTCCAGTTGTCGTCCTTAAGATCATCCCCTTCGAGTCCTTGGAACCCTTGAGATAGCTTTATCAAATTCCTTCACGCTTGACATTTCGTTAATCTACATTTCGTTAATGATGAAAAATGAACAATCTCCTAAATTTCCTAATAATGTTTAGAATCAGGGATTCTGATTTTTATCTGTGATTTTTTTAATCAAATCTACTTTATGTTTCTTTTTTCTTTCTTATAGAAATAAAAACAATTAATACATTTATATTAGAAGAAATTCAAATCTTTATAATCGTCCTTCTAAAAATCCTTAAACACTTGATCAACTTGTTAATCCTAATTCCGTTAATCTATATGCATATATAGTTGATTATGCATCATTATGAACTAAATCTGACACGTTAATTATATTTTAAAATCTATTCATTTCTATAAATGCATTTACGTGGATTTAGCAAAAGATATTTCCTGTGAAGTATGAAAAATGTACGAACAATGTCCGGTTTAAAAAAAATTCTACAACGTTACGATTACATATACGACTTTCTTATTGAAAATTATTCATTTAATATGTGTTTAACACTAAACCTACACACGCGGGAATCAAATGTTAAAAAAGGTTGAAAATTATGGTCAGCTTACGTTTAGATGTACTTTCTCCTTATATCCATATCCATAACTGCAGTTATCCATACATGTATATATCACTTTTCAGCACTACACACATACTCGCACACGTATGCATATCACTTGCATAGGAATAAAACACGTACACATGTATACGCGACGAGAAATAAATGATATACTTTAAATAATATCCTTGTTATTCCTTCCGACGCTCGAAGAAGACTATCGATTATTATGAAAAGAAGTTACGAATACATACGACAAGTACCGAACATACACGAAGGTCAATAACAAATCTAACGACGAAATGATCACGTTCGGTTGTCGACACCAGCCTAGGATTGACGGAGAGTAACGAACGTAAACAAAACATTGAACACTCAACTAAGTCGATAGTTAAGGAATGGTTTTCAATGTGTATTTTATATATAACGAATTTCTTAGAATTTCACCGAGAGATACAAACAAAGCTGATGCTTAGCTCGTTTGACCTGGACCTATCTCAATACATTGAATAGGTATAGGACTATTACTATGGTTTTGTACAGCTGACCTACTTTTGTATCGTTGACCCACTATTCTTACCAGTGACCTACTTTTAAACAGCTGCTTTCTATTTCTAATGATAGATTTTTATTTTTACTTCTTAATATTTAGATAATTAATAAGTAGATTTATCTGTATATCGATTATATTCAGTTACAATTATTAACAAAATAATTGTTTATTATATCTAACATTTGATAATTATAATGAGATCTATTTCAAATTAAATAAAATAAATCTTCGTACATTTTGATATAAAAACAAATAAAACTAAAAACAAATTGATTGAAATTAAAAGAGGGTGGGAAGAAAAGAGAAAAAGAAATATTTAAATCCTCATTCTATTCCACTTTACTCGAAAGAATAGTTGAGAATAAACGTTCCTGGGGTAGTTTGTAATTAGCATCTTTTCACGTTCAGCGAACGATAAGATTGCGAAAGTTGTGATAACGTTATTAGCACATCGACAGAGAGAAGAAGTTTTCTCCAAGTATAGAACGTACGGAATAAGATGAGAAAGATAGAAAAAGAGAGAGAGAGAAAGAGTAAAGAAAGAGTAAAGAAAGTAGAAGAAATAGAAGAAGAAGAAGAAGAAGAAGAAGAAGAAGGAAAAGAAAATGATGAAGATGGAAGAAAACGAAAGGAAGCAATTTTCAAATACGAGTCATTCCGAAGCTCCGAAGAATATCTCGGCACGTCAGAAGCCGAGGAAGAAGCAACCAACCAAGAAAGCAAACAAGCAAGGAATGAAGGAAGAAAGGAAGAAAGTAAGAGAAGGATGGATGGAAGAGCATGGTCGAGTGTCAGCAAGGATTTCGTACATTCGATCGAGATCGTGTTACCATCAAGGGATTAACCCTTGGAGTGGAATTGCTTCGGATCCTGGAAAGGATAACGAGAGTTCAGGATAGGTGGGATTTTAAGGATAGAAAGAGAAGGGATGGCAAGAAAACTGTAAGATACTATAAGAATAAGTACACATGAATGAAGGATAGATAAATAGATCAAGAAATAGTATATCTATCTATATATATATATATATGTGTGTGTGAGTGTATGTGTATGACAGAAAGAGTGAGAAATATGTGAAAAGAAAAGAAGGATGAGGATGAGGATGAAGAGGATGAGGAGGAGTAGTTCACGGTGAGGGTTGCTTCTATTCGAACTGATGAACGGAACGACGTGCAAACTTAAATGGCAGTTGAGAAATATAATTTCCCCAGCTGTCAAATATGTAAGCCGGAAGTGTACCAGGGGATCTGTTCGTTTTCACACCACCAGCAACAACGAGCAACAACAAATACAACAACAACAACAACAACAACAGGAACCACTACCATGGTGCTAACTGCAGTAGAAATTCAGTAGGAGGCAGACACCCCCACCCCATCGTCAAACTCAACCGTTTTCTAGCCGACGTTCTCGTTTCCTCCATTTCTGTGTCCGGAGCATGGGTGTATATTTTTCCTTTTCTCACCCTCTAACACATTTATTCTCATTCTCATTCTATCTTTCACTCTCTTTCGTACTCGTTCACCTCATCCTCCTCACCCCCTCCTCTCTCAGCTCTCCTCCAGTCCCCTAGCCAACCAGCCAACCAGCCCCCAGCCTCTCGTTGGCGCGTTGATTCAAATTTAAATTACATAATTACATTAGCGCGGTTAGCATCGTCCCACTGCTAGGAAAACTCACGTGAGCTTAAAACCTGCTCGTTTCCTACGTGCCAGGATTCGTTAACGTTTCCCCCCATGTAGATCTCACAAATGCAACTAGACCATATACATATATAACATCTCTTTCTCTTTTTTTCTCTCTTTCTCACTCTCTCACTCTTTCATTGTAACTCTAACTACCTTTCTTTCTCGTTATCTTTCAAAACTAACGTCTGTGTAATCAAGTTAATTGTCATTCCGAACGTTAACACACTGACAACCAGTCGAACGATACTCATATTGACTAATGAGAACCTTCACGTCTATACTTTTTTCTTATAGACTAACATATTTAGATTATTATCAAAACAAATTCCACTTACAAGATGTAAATCGATGTTAAAGGTGAAATTAATATGAAAATTCCACATCCCATAAGGTAACCATCTTTAACTATTCACGTTTGATGATACAGTTTTATTAGTTTTATAATCGTAATTGCAATTTAACGATACAATCCGTTTTTTTCGAAATTTAGTTTAATCAACTTAAGTTATGTCACGTTTAATGATTTTCAGTTTTATCGTCTTTTAATTGCAACCCCACAATATTTATGAACAATATTAATCGATTAAAAATAACAATTGCAGTGTAACAGATACAAACCACCTTTGTTTTTTTCTTTTTAAGTTTAGAGTTTAATTTTATTTATATCCCAACTTAGGAAATACAATATTATGAACAATAGCAATCGCTTAAAAGGAATAATCTTTGCTAACTTTTAGGGTGCAGTTTCTGAAATCGGTTTAAACGTAGTTACTCCAATTTCGCGAAATTCAAGTCGTAAGTCATTCAGCAATGCGAAAGGATGTTCTATTTATTCGTGATACTCCTGCAACTTCATCTCTCTCTCTCTCTCATTCTCTCTCTCTCTCTTTTTCTCTATTCACAAGAGACCAAAACGAGTAACAGCAAGCTCTGTTCGACGGAGCTTCAGTCGTTTCAGTTGGTCGATTTTACGATCGCCTCTGTTTTACGAGGTACTTCGAGAAAACTGTGAGCCATCTCTTCTTCCCCTTGCTTTTGCCTTATTCTACTCATACCTAACCCCATCATGCAGTGATACCTGCCTACGCATAAATGTGTACATCACCAATCCCCCCTCCCACAATTTTTACTGGCAATACCCATTTCCTATTTATCTGTCATTTTGTTCGATTCCTTTTTCAAATTCATTGGTAAAATTATTTAATAGAATTTTAAATATTTATCAGATGATTGTTTATTTACATTTTAATTAAATTTTTGCATATTATTTTGCTTATAATAATCAATTATAATAGCGAAACAGGTAACATAATATATATTACCGAACAAGTTAATATTATCATTACAAACTCTGACAACTAACTGAAAAACGATCTGTCGATAATTTAATTATAAAACCTGTTGAACTATCAAATAACCCTAAACTGTATGAACAATATTATATTATAATCAGGTGTAATAATAAAACAAGTAACTTATAATACGTATTAACTGAACAAGTTAATATTCCTATCCCAAAACTGACATATTGTCTTATCAGAAAAAAGTAAAGAAACAAAGATGACAAAGAGGAATAATAACTGGAAATAGATATGATATTTCAAGCAGGAAGCATCTACTTAATTCGAATCAAGGGTGGAGGCCAAGTGTTGAAAAGGAGGAGGGGGATAGGGGTAAGGGTAAGAGTAAGGGTAAGGGTAGGGGTACAAAAAGCAAGGAACGGGTATCTTTAACGTGCAGACGCTGTTTTCTTTTCATTCGGTGAAAATTTATCGGCCGCTGCCGGCAACACGCGAGTTGGAAGTTCGGACGGTTGAAATCCGTAAGAGGAAACGAGAAAGAAAGACAAAAAAAAAAGGAATCAGCGAGAGAGGATGAGAGAGGATGAGAGAGGATAAGAGAAAAAGAGAGAGAGAAATACTCGCGAGTATCCACGGTTAAAAAGAGTGGATTGCTTTACTAGAATAAAGAAAGAGAAAGATAGAAATAGAGATAGATAGGAATGAACGAAAGGGATGAAAGTAGGGAAAAGGGTTGATAGAAGAATATCAGAGTAAAAGTGAGACGGAAGATACCCACTAGATCCAAGTTTCGTGTCCTACTCAGACCCACCCCATCATTGCGTCGGCTCGTTCATTTGTTTTTTGCGTCTGGTACTTAGGACGCTCGAGGTAAACCGCAAATCCCCAATTCCCACGGGGTAAGACCAAAAATGGGAAAGAGAAAGAAAGAGTGACGGTGATCGGAAGAAAAAAAGAAAAAGAAAGAGAGAGAGAAAAGTAGAGATAGAAGAATTGACTGAGAAGAAAAAGAATCCTAGGTTATTTACACCTTTTTCTCAAAATTCGTTGCATTTTCTACAAACATTATAAACAATTTAAATAACGTTAACTATGGTTTACTATAAGATTTGAATAATTTGAATAAGTTTTGTTTATACTCAAATTGATGATTTTATGTCATAATTGGATACTTGTATATTTAAATCATGTTAACTATAGTTTATTATACTATATTATATTATACTAAATTTTAAAAACTAGTTATTACAATAACACAACTAAACGTGATATGTTACGTTCAATTCTTGAGTATCTAAAAAAAAGTAAAGTTAATGTTACCAATCTTTCACCAGTTATACCTAACATTATTTTTCACCTCTACAATGTTCTCGTCCTTCCCTTATCGACTATTTTTTACCTTTAATTATAATAAATCTACTCGTTTGTATCTCTTCCTTAGAATAACTGACTACTATTTTTCTTAATCCTAAAACCAACATTTCTTTCAAACATATCGCAACGTTACTCATTTTTACAAAATTCAAATAAAATACAATAATTCGAACAATGCAAACTTTCGTTTTATTATTTAATAAATCATTTTAAAAAATTTATTTTAAAAAAATCTAACACCCGAATTATAAAACAACAAATTAAAATATAAATAATTTCGATAAATCTTGATTGATATTTATTAACGTAACAATTTGTGTATTTAAATGAAATTAAATAATATAACTTTTCATTCCCAAAAAATATCGTTCACCCTAACAACCAACTATACTTCTAAATCTAACAATTTAATTACAATGAAATTACTTATAAAATAAAACAAGATCTAAAAATATAATAACCGAAAATAAAAAAGTAATAAAAGAATAAGAAAAAGAGAGGAAAACCTTTTCGTATCCATGAATCATTCAAAAATAATCAAATACATAATTCAATACGACGATTTGAAGGAAAATCTCATGCTAATTGTAAAGATCCTAAAACTTTCTAGGGTTCCTTAGAAAATCAGCAAGCAAACAATCAACCAAAGAGAGATTCTTCCTCATCGAAGATTCATCCGATTGTTCCTCCTACCTTACCCTAAAACCCCAGTTACCTTTCCCTTCTCTTCAATAACCCCCTTTCCATCTCCCTCTCTCTCTCTCACTCTCTCTCTCTTTCTCTTTCCAATGAAATCACACGAGTATCAGCAAACTGTATTCATCGTTAGCGTGGAGACATCGCCGAGCGTTGAATAATTTGTCGCGTCGTAGTCAGCGTAAAGTGCCTTCTGCTTCCTGGTACGATCGATCGATCGTACCTACCAGGAAACAGAACTAACAGAAGGGAAAGGAAGAAAGGAGGAGGGCTTAGGAAAAGGGAAGGGGGAACTAGTCCTCCTTGTGTCACCAAGTACATGGTAAGAAAGCACGATAGGATTCTTTATTCTTTTTTATTTAACTTTGACTAACAATAAAACATGGAATACTCCAATAAATTTCGATTCTTCGACCCCACGCCTCTTCCCATTCCATACCAACCCCTTCCTTCTCTTCCTAGTAGCACCACAGCATGCTGAACGAAATGACGCAAGCCATGTATCGGGTTGTTCGGAAAAATTCTAACTAACATTTAACAATTTTTATATTTAAATACACAACGTTTTTGTTTTAAGATCGGGTAGAGATTTTTTGATACAATCTTACGCATACTGGGTGTCCTATTTATTGGCGATAGATATGAGCGAGGGATGATTTGTTTTTTTTTTATATAATTTGTTCAATACGAGAGACTTTAGTTTCTTTTTTGATAGAAGTTTTAAATGTTTGTCGAGTTAACGTGGCACTCTTTTTTTTCTCGATTAAGTTTTATATTTAGTAACTTAAACCGCAAGGGGATCGAAGAAAAATTTTGTGAAAAATGTTTGGTTAGGAAAATGTTTACTTGAAAGAGTAATTTTAGAAATGATTTTTCTATTTTTGTTCTTTCCTGGACTAATTATTATCAGAGCGTTAATAGTTTTCAAAAGTTTCAGACTTTTCCTGTTGTTTTAAAATAATTCGAACTGAAAAAAAAATTAGGCCAAAAGGTATCTAAAAATAAAAATGGTTTATTGGTTAGATCGAAAGTTCGTAGGTTATGTTTGAAATCAATTATTCATTCGAGGGACTATTTTAGATCGGTTCTTTTTTTCTGTTTCATGATTTAAAAGAAAATCAACAAACAAACAAACAAACAAAATGTTAACCTAAAAGAAAAAGTATTAATTGATACTAAAAAATAAATTACTACTCCTATTCAAGAATTATTTTCTCCCCCTCTAACTTTTGATTAAACTTTTGTCCACAACGAGGTGGAAAAAGTTTCAAAAAAAAAAAAAGAAAAAAGACAAAAAGACAAAAGAAAAACCGAACAAAGTAATCGATTTAAAAAAATCATTCGAAACTTCGAGTAACTGTTTTGTTTGAAAAAAAATGAAAAAAAAAAGGTTGCCTGGATCAAAATGGTGATTCTTTTGAGTAACAGCAGGAAGGATGAAATACATATATATTAGGTGGACCGGAAAATAGTGTCGTTATTTATTTTTTCTTTTTGCACGACTGAGAAGTAGATTCTGATTTGTTGATAAATGATAAACAAAAATATTGATATGCACAGAAACGACATTACTTTTCCGTCTATCTAATATAAATATCTATAATAATATAATATAAACATATATAAAAAATATAAATGCATAAACCATAGCGAAATTGAAAGAAAAGAAGGGAATTAGGAGTAAGGGGAAATATAGCAAATGGATCGGGGGAGAGGGTGGGAAAGGGTTAAAGGCGTATACATATATAAAGGTGGGAATAACGTTTGTGGTAAATTTAACGAACGCAGTGTAATATCCCATTTGCTCTTCACCGTCTGGCATTTGACCCACAGTCACACACAGTTACTCTCAACCTTCTGACCATGGAATGCCTTTACTGGTAGTTCCTATCTCTCTTTCTCTCTTGTTTCTCTCTCTCTTTCCCACTCTTTCTCTTCCTATTTCAACCACAACGAACTCTCTGGGTTCAAGAGAATCGCCAAACCCCAAACGTTTTTGGTATTCTTTGTTCTTTCCTAAACGTTCAATAAATCTACAGTATGTCCCGATAGTCGCATTGCCAAAAGAAAAAAAAGAAAAAAAATAAAAGATACAAAGAGAAAGATAAAAAAAAAAAAGAAAATCAACGTTTACTGAACTCTGAGAAAAATTTTGGCTATTCCTCCTTTTTGTATGGGTCGTTGCTAAACGAAAGGGTTTACGAATTATGGTTATTACTATTTCGATACTTTAGATGCAAATATAAATATATTCTTTTGTTTGTTAGAATATTTTGAAGGATCGGTGAAAGAAATTTTAGGACACTGTGTGTATACACGGTGGTACTAAGTTTTATATGTATGAATGCATGATGGGTATGTATATATTTGTATATTTATATGATTGGTTGAAACTATGTTAGAGAGGTAGCCACACTAGCTCGTTTGTCTGGTAAACAAAAGAAACCTAATATCATAGAACTATATATATACGTGCTTGTGTGTGTAGATCGTATATCCAATCCGAGTAACGAATCTTTATAGGGTTCTACCATGATGTAAAAATATATTCAAAGTTTTTAGTTAAAATTAAATCAAAAATCGAATCTCTCGTTCGTCTAACTGGAAGAAAATTGATTAAAATATCTATAACGATAAATATTTAAAAAATTAGTATACAAATAATTAATATAAATCGTTTACAACATTTTTTTCGAGGTAAAAATTGTAATAAAAATATTTAAAAAAATACAAAATTGTTGAGAAAGAAAATAGGTGATGCGTAAGAGTTCAAGGTCCTACGTTGTGAAATACCTTTTAAAAGAAAATATTTCTAAAGGATCGATGAAATTTTAATACAACTATAAGGTGATTCAAAAGTTAGTTGGACAAGAATTTTCAAAGATTTTTCTTTTGTGTATATATTATGGAATATGTGCTATTTGAAAGTTTAGTTTATCAGAGATTGTAAAACTACGAGGAACTATAACTCGTAAAAAGTTTTCAACCCAGTTTGGTTGGGAAAAGGGGTATGGGGGTGGACTTTGGGTTCACACTTTAGGTCAAACCCACACGACAGTTTCTTCGTAGAATACCTGTACGTAATATCAGAGAAACGTTGATTTAATACCCGATTGAAGTTGGAAGGTGGGTTGGATAGGTAACCCAGGTGGAAGCATCGTAAAGACGATACCATAAACTGTAACACTAGGAATGAACGAATGGGTATGATATAGGTGGATGCTGAAGGGACCGGAAGGAACACGGAACCCAAACCTGATCGTAAAATCTACGTTGGTTCGAGCGTGCCGATTTAAATGGAAGAACACAAATACATATTTACGAAACTACTACTACTACTACTACTACTATTACATAGTCAATTCTATAGAATATTTTTCTACTCTATATGGGAATATTTTTCGATATACCAGGTGGCCCAAAATATATTTCCATACTTTATCTATTCTATAGAAATATTTTATAACACAGTAAGAAATATTTTTAGATACAAGATTAACTGAAAATTACTACCTGATTTTATTTAGAAAAAAAACCACAAACGTATATTACCATAAGGATTTCAAATATAAATATCAACTAATTTTATTTAAATTCAAGACACGATTATATATACATTGAATTAAACACGTAAACGATTATTGTAAAAAAAAAGAGAACGAATATACCGACCAATCTAAAAATTCTATTCCGGAAAAATAAATCGTACTGTAATAACCTAAATAGTAACTGTAATTACTATTAACTTTTCTCGAAATATAAAAACTGGCACGAACTTGTTGGAAACAACTGTAATATAATTCTATTCTAAAATGTTTACATCATTACCACGTATAAGGTAGGTCAAAAATAATGAAATTATAAAATATAATAATATAAATGATATAAATATAAATTATTGAATTTAATTTCTGCACAATATCGTGGCAATTGACAATTTAAATGTTTATATCATTTCTATAAAGAAAAGAAAAAATTTTCGTTTTTATTTTTCTTATAATAAAAACGAAAATTGCTGAAGCATTAAACGTAGATAACATATTCCACGTAATATCGATCACATAAAATAGTACACGCTAGAAGCTCAACAAAATTCTCAGAAAAGTACCGTCTAGTTAAACATCGTCCTACTTTCATCATAAACGTCGTTTATCATTGATCACGTTTTATTTCAATGATTCTTAATTTTTCTTACCATACGAAAATCTAATACTTTAGCGATAAAAGAAAAATATTTTATACGATAGTTTAGAAATATATAAATTTATTTATCCAAATATCATTTTTATCTTGATATTAACTAAAATTTTCTCTATTTTCTACTATCCCATCGAATCAAACAGAAAAGTCGATACCAGTGAACATCGAAACGAACGAACGAACGAACGAACGAACGAACGAACGAACGAAGCTTTACTTAGGACATCAACATCGATCGGGTACAAAATAAGTAGATTATGTACTATTTCCTAGTAATAAATGTAACTTCGTTATCGGATGTTTTTCTCGCACGTTGTTTCCACAGAAACAAGACTCAAACTAACATACTAAACTCAAAAACTAGTATCTTTAAATATTTTCTTTATTTATTTTACTACGAATCAACAAAAAATGTATACATGTTTAACATCATTTTGTAACACACATAATTCTAAAACTATGATTCGAATGAATTTTTTAAGCAAATAAATTCAAAAAAAAAAAATAAACGATATTGATTAGATTTTTTGTTTCATCTATAAAATAACAACCTTAAATTTATTAGAAATCATATACCTCGTCAACGATGATAACTATTAAGTTAAGAATAATATTACATTTATCTCGATGTAAAAATAATGGAAAAAAATCATCACAGGTTGTTATACGTTAATAAAAACATAAGAGCTAAAAGATATTGATTAGATTATTATTTTTTTTGTTTTTGTTTTATTCTAGATGACAACGACCTTTAAGTCTATTAGGAATCACATAGAAGAAAGAAATAATGTAACATGTAGTTGAACAAATTGCTATTTCAATATAACCAGAGTAACGATCTTCTAGTTTTCCTTTATCTTTATCATTATTTCTCTTACTTTCTTTCTATATATAAGGAGGAATTCGATTTCTGAGTTCACGAGCGTGTTACGTTATTGGATATGTGACTGTAGACGAATGTGTACACCGATGGTTCCTTTAGCCAGAATGGTGACGAGAAAGAAAACCTGGTGGTGGGTCGTAAGTTTGTGTGCGACAATAAGAACGAACCGTAAGACGTGGATAGAGTGAACAAGTGCCGAACGACAATACTTTTCTCAGAGAACTATACTACTATACTACTTGTATATAGGTTGGTTGGTTCGTTGGTTGGTTGGTTGGATGGTTGGTTGGTTGGTTGGATGGTTGGTTGGTTGGTTGGTTGCTGCTCCCTCGCCGCTTGATACTTGCGAGAAGTCATAGAAACTTTTTTTACGTCCCACTGCTCTCCTCCAAAGACGATCAAAGTAAGACGGTCGGAGGTTACTTATTTCGCGTCCGCCTTGAATTCTACCGATTCCGTTCTCTTGTGTCACGTGGTACGTGACATAAGTATTTCACGTTACCGTTTCGATGGTATATTAACTTTCCTTTATTTTCTAATTTTTTATTTAGTTCAATTTATTCCATTGAATAATTATAAATCAAATATATCATTTGAGGGGGATAAGATTTGATAGAATTGAAGAATATAAAAGTACTTGTATGATTTATGTTAAGTGATAGTGAGTAATACTAGAAAGTGATGACACGTATACATGGTTTTATGATCCGAAGTTTTGATAGAAGCGCGTGTATCCGGTAATCTTATCGAAAGATCTCAAGGGTGGTAAAGGGATGAGTGAGAGGGTTTGTCGGTTCGTAAACGGAAGTTTCAAACGATATCTACGTTCGACGAACGACCCCATCCAACTCATTCCAGTGTCCGGCTTTTATCTTCGACACCGGAGTGTATGTTGCATGGTCGTGTGATAAATAACCGAACGTTGCACTCGATTGCGTATACGTCCGGTTATATCGAAATAAAAAAAGACAAAATAAACACACACACATATCATCGACTGGAAAAAAAAAAATTACCAACACGACAAAATTATTTCGAAGTTAAAATAACATTCACACGGAAACGCACAATCGTATGCTATTATAATTCTAACTTAAATGATTTGAAATAAATCGACATTAAACTTTACCAAAAATTGAATTGTTTTGGATAAATTAGTGGATAGTTTTCGTATGAAATAAACATAATAGAAATGAAATTCAAAACCAAGGATGATATCAATAAAAAAAAGTATTATCGAATCATTGAATTTTTCCTTATTTGGTGTATACGGTTTTGAAGTTAGGTTAGGTTATGGAGTACGTTAAAGAATGAGATTCTTGTCCAACGTTAAGAACTATTGTCCTGTCTCCTCCTTGGGTATAAAATCCTTTAGAAATCGTGGGGTAAGTGATCCCTTGGATCCACTAGTCTCATGCGGCAAACCCATAACTCTCTTTTCTCAGTGTTCTGAGGTTCCTCTGACTTGGCTTGGTTCCATCATAGCTCACCGAAACCAACTCAAACAATTTCTTTAGATTTTTCTAGCTTCCTATTTGACAATGGGTTAAGAACAAATGTTTCATGGTGACCTTTAAGATTGGGAAGACTTCTAAGCTTTAGTGTGTTTGATCTAACACCGAATACCTACACCACACCACCTGTGTACAAATCCAATTCAGAATTGGACACCCCCTTAAGCTCTGCTAAGTTTTTCGGTGTTCAGTTTCCTGTCAAGGATTTAACAACAATACTCGTCTTCTTATTTCATTTACTATGGTTCCGTAATATCACTGTATTCCAGTGACTTTAGTGACAGTTTTAGATTCTCCTTTGTTATTTTATATTTATAACAATTTAATTAATATTTCTATTTTATCTATTAATTAGTATTTTTATTAATATTTATAATCTATTAAAACACATATACAAATTGTTATCTATGGTTATCCGCAGAATGAAAATTTTTGACGGCTTGACGGGAATGAAAAAATGCAATATTTTTTTATACCTGACAAAAAATGCGCACACACATACACACAAATGAAAGGAAAGTCAAAAATACGAGCTTCGAAACACCCCCACCCGTTCCTACAACCGTGAAAAAAAAAAATATATAAAACACCGAATAGCCTTGTCATGATGAACGTTAACAGAGGTTACGTAAAATATATATATATTTTTTTTTCGATAGGAAATACCATACGGATCTCGGATTTCGTTACGTTGAAGATACGTTTGCGTGTTTTTTTACATTCGAATTTTGCCTAAAAAAACTTCCCTATCGTTTAGTACAAATATTTTTTTTCTTTTCAATGTTACACGTAATTAATATAAAACAATGAAATGAAATTTAAAAAAAATGTCTTTTGCATTTTAGCATATATACGATAATATATATTTAATGATAAATATTTATGATCGCAAATAAATATCCCCGTTTTCTAAAAGACGTTTCAAATACCCACAGACTGAATTTTCAAGAAAGATCAAAGCTTTATGGGGGGCAAAGAAAAAAATAATAATAAAAAAAAGAAATCGATTCAATTCTATCAAATTATGGAACGAATAAAAGTACTTATATGATATACCTATCCCTTTTCCTTGCACATACACACACACATATATACAAAATTGTACACACAAATACACTTATACGTTAACACATGGATCTCTTTGACAGGAAATAAATTTACCATCTTTAGAAGACGACCGTTTGTAAAGCAACTTGCGACGTCTAACGAGCTACGAGTTCAAAAGAGGAAGCAAAGAAGAAGAAGTAATAATAATAATAATAATAACAATAATAATAATAATATAAAATATATATATGTATATAAAAAAAAAAGATACCAAAAGAAAAGAAGCACGCGACGAAGTAAAGAAGAAACGAGGATGGGGGTGTATGGGGTGCACGAGGGATGGAAAAGTAGAAGCATTGAGAAGTTAGGGTGGGTGGAAGGGAAATGGGAGAGGAGGATTGGGGATGAGGGGTTAAAGAAACTCATGACGTTTTTCAAAGCAGTATCGAAAGCCATCTCTCACAAAGATTTCCTTTCTTATTTGCTTAAGTACTTTTCAATGATACGATAAAAAGCCATTTTCACTTATACACAATGTGTCCCATAAAAATATATACATATACTTAGAAAATTTTACTTATTATATTAACATAAACGAATCATAGAAATAAATACAATATATAATTTAAATTAGTTTGAAAATATAATATCAAAGTGTTATTATTTATATTATTATTATAGATTAAAAATTGTTATTTATAAAAATAAATTACGTTAGTTTTTCGATAGTAAATTAATTTAAATTATTATTATCGAAGTAACCAAAATTAAAATTATATAAAATACTTAATAAAAAGATATAGATTTAAGTATTACATATAAGATATTTTTTTAACTCATTCATTAATATAAAATACGATTTTTTATTTGCAATAAAAAAAAAGCAAATAAAAAAATAGAGAAATAATAAAATCTTCGAATTTATGAAACGGAATCGTATAACACAGGTTATCAAGTTAATACTACCCTATTATCTATTCTCCCCCTTTCCAACCACCCAACCCCATTTTCCTGTCTCTATTTCTCTTTCTGTTTCCTTATTTTTATTTTTATTTTTTTTCTCAATGTTTCCATGTATTTCAATTTCTTACGGATATATTTCTCATACTAAGTCTCATCCTCGTGCTATTACGTTCCAAGAATTCTTGCAATTTCTTTTTACAGTAAGTCTAACTTCGAATATATCAGAAATTACTCGTAGGTAAAATATGTGTATAATAAAAATGGTAAAAAAAAAACGAAAAAAAAGGGAAGGAAACAAAAAAGAAAATAATGCGAAATAGTTTTCACGATCGTTCTTATCCGATATTATTTATCGTAAAACCTATCCAATACTATAAAAAGTTGTTCTTTATTCGTAATATACTGAAAACTGTAATAGAAATAAAATCGTATTATTGTTAAATAAAATAAAATAAAATAAATATAAAATACAACAGGCGAAGAAATATTTAATACTGAAAAATAATGAAGAAACTTATGGGACGAGCTAATATATAAAAGATATTATATCATACTTATGTTATAGTAAACCTTATAGATTCACATATTCCATACGCGTGTCTGCATCTATCTCTCTTTCTCTTAGAAGTAGCACGTGCGCGAACCTCTGATTCTTATTCATCGATCCAATAGTGTTTCATACAAGCTCATCGTGTCTGGCTTATATGAAAATAACTGTAGGTTTACAGTACTTTTACTTTGACTTTTTTTTTAATTTTATTTTTTAAATAAATTTAATATTAAAATATTTCTAACACAGAGAAACAATTTATCTTTACCCCTAAAGTTGTGTGTGTGTGTAAATATACTTTATCTACATATTCAATTATATTAGATTGCCTAAAAAATTTATACTAATTTATAAACACATATTTCAGTTTTTTTTAATAATTAATTAATATCTTTTTCAAAATCGATGAGAAGTTTTCTTATTCAACTGTAGTATTTTTGGTGGTTTTTAAAAAACAAAGTTGGAGTTGATTTTGAAAAAACCTGTATAAACTGTAGAATGAATTTTTCAGGGAACCTAATGTTTTAAATATGGACAGGTGAACACAGTATTCTGGAAAAGAAATAGTAGAAGAAAAAGAAGAAAAAAAAAGTAAAAAAAAAAGAAGAAGAGGAAGAAGAAGAAGAAGAAGAAGTACAGTACTAGTCTAGCAAATAGTATCCTTACCATCCTTCCGGAACTTCCTGTTACGCTGATACACTCTGCTGAGTTATTGCTGCTACTCGGTGAGCTAACTTTATCGGTTATTTAACGTACCTCCGGTGATTTGTCCTCCCCAGTTCGTAAGTAGGTACTTCCGCGTTCCACAGTCTCAAGATTACGATGAACTTCGCGGAATCCGAAATTGAGTGAGAACGTTAAGTCCCGATAGTATAGTATATACATTACTACCTCTCTAATAGTATCTTCATTTACTATATTTTACTTAAGTTTAAAAGACTATCTTAATCACTTCTCTACACCGACCAATTGATTTTCATTATTCCATTAGGAAAAAGATGTTTCTCGTATTTTATTTCAAAATAGAAAAACCCAAGTTCAAAAGGATACCTATTATTCTTAATTTTAGACATTTGTATTGGGTACATTAGGACCATACATCGTGTAAACAGTAAAATACTCAAATTAAAAGAACAGTTTCATATGCATTCTTATTTACAAGTTTGCTTCATGTGCATTGTATTGTGTGTTAATAAATTTATATTTAAAAAATATATGAGGGTGGGAGGGTAAAAAATTCTGGACCTAATAAACAAGTATGGGTTGAAAAGTTTTAAGCCTACGAGTAGGAAGGTTGAAAAGTTCTGACCCTAACAAGAAGTTGATTGAAAAATTTTGAGCCTAACCTAAAAAACATTGAAAAATTCTGAGCCTATAACGAGAATAGTTGAAAAGTTTCGATCCTACAATAATTGTTTTCCAATAAATATTTAAAAAAAAACATAAATAGAATAAAAAAATGGTAATCTAATTTAAATAAATAAATGCACTCGTAAAAAAATCCAATCAGATAATAAAAACAATATTCTCAACCATATCATCACCAGGATTTTAAAAAAGAAACTCGTTGTGAGAATTGAAGATGAATAAAATTATTTAAAATTGAAATATATATTCCTTTAAAAGATAAATATATAACTATAATGAAAAGTTAATTAAAATCTTCAAAGAAAATATGCTTTTTAATCCAATATCTGAAATAAGAAATGGATTTTTGATATTTAAACATTATGGAGGTTCTAAGAATCTCGTTTTGAATATTAGCTGCTTACGTAGGTGCACTGAATTAATATTAAATAAGTGGGAAAAAAAAGGAATGGCGAGAGAGTAGTTGGTTGGTTCTAATCGCTTATATTTTCGAAATCCAGATATCAGCAACGAAGCAGCAGAAGCAGAAGCAGAAGCAGGAAAGTTGAGCTTTCGTGAGTCTGTAAGCTTCTCGACGTTTGCTAGGCCGTACCTCAAGCGTAATGTTTTTTTCATAAAGAGGATAATTAACGCACGTTCTCTCAGGACATGGAAAAAAAAAAATATAAAAAAAAGCACTAAACGTAAAATAAAGTAGAAATTAAGTAGAAAAAAGAAAATAATAATAATAAAAATAACGTTCATCTTGTAAACGGAAATACGACGATTTAACCGGATAAATGTTCGTGTAAAAATATTTAGCTAAAGTGAAATAAAGGAAAGGAGAATTAAAATATTAAATTGATTATGTTAAAATCTGGTTACGAGTGGGATACTAAAAATAACAGATTATCGGTGATGCGTTTAAAATTTGCACAAATTTTAAAGTAAAACGATATTTCTGATTTGGTTGACCGTAGAATGCATAAACTTTGCAGAGAGAAAGTTCGATAAACAAAAATTATTTTAGTGTTTGTGTGTATGTGTATGTGTGTGGTGTGTATTTGTAAGTGAGTATGCTTATACAATATGTACTATTTTCTTCCTTTCTTTTTTTTTTTGTCAAAAAAACTGAACGAAATATTGAAGATGAAAAGGATACTGTTTTGTAGAAACGAGATACCGGTTTATACAGTTCTACAATTCTACCATATTCTACAGTAACGCAAAGTTAAATCATAAATAAGTCAACGGACTTGTATGCCACAGGAAAATGGGAATCTCTAAAGGAAACAACGGACGATTGAGTATTTCACACACGGTATGTATGATTTAGGAAAATATCCAAATGCAAATAGGAATATTGAAAGAGAGAGAAAAGAATTATAGTGAACAGAACTTTTCGATTTGAACGTTGTTTTTTTTATTAGTTGAAATACTTTGGACAAATCGCGGTAAGAAAAATTCCAAAATGAAATGCAAGAAACGTTTTTATAAACTCAATTGTTAAATTCATATTAAAAGTTTAGCATTAATTGGTTTTATAGGAGTATTAAAAAAAGTTGTGTAATTGAAATAACAAGGTTAGAAAAAATTAGACTAATTTGTTTTAATCAGTGGAGTTTTATTTTCTAAATAAATTGCACAGAAGTATACTCTCTGAACAGGAGAAACTAGGACAGACTTGTTAAGTAATGTGTTTGCTATTACAATTATGAAAGATAGATTTATACGTTTAGAAACTTTAGCAATGTTTAGTGTTGCTTAGGGATTTCCTTAATATTAAAACAATGTTATTAACTGTATTACATAAACACATCTTGGAGAATTTTCAAGCATTCGAGAACTGTTCTATAAATGATTCCGTAGTAAATGTACAGAGGTTTCTAACAATTCTTAACCCAAGTTATAGGATTACTGAATTGTACAAGGATTTCAAATAATTCTTGGTTTTTGGTACAGGAACCTTGTGATTTACGTAGAAGGATCTCTAATTAATTATTGCATCATATTTCAACAATTCTTTGAATCTAATTGAAAATAATTCTTGTATAAAAGTTAATCTACCAATCTTAAACTATCAATTAAAAATGATTTAAATTTTCAATGTTATATGTAGAAATATTCCTAAACTCAATTGTAGAATAAATTTCTTCAAATTTTAAAACGACATTTAAACTAAACTTACAATGTAAGGAAAACTAACTGCAACAAATTATGAAATATATTCTGATCATATGTTAAAACAATTTCATATTGTACAAAGATTAATTTACAATGTTTAAACCATACAACATCAATGAAAAATTTCTTACAATATTTAAACAAAATTTTCCATCAATTACAAGTAACTTTAAAACCACATTCTAAACTAATATCAATCCGGGAAAAAAAAATTATCCTACAATGCTTAAACCTTTCATAACACCAGGAAACAGTTTAACAAATTAAACCAAAAACAATTTAGAGTAAAATCGTGTTGTAGGAATGCTTAACACATGATTAAATGAAGAGAACAAGAGTGGAAAGGTAGAGGGGGAGATGAGAAAGTTACGTACACACCATAAATGGTCGACGAAACTGTGAACAATTTTCAGAAATACAGATTCCAGCAATACCCCTTACCAGTTTTTAAATACTTCGAATACAGAATAACGAATAACTTAAGCATCAGTGGTTTTAGGCTTGTCCTTCTATTTCCCTATCATTATTCGTAGGAAGGAACCAACCATCGAATAAAGCTGACCCATCACCAGATTTTAAAGGAGTTACCTTTTTACTATCTTTTCAACCATGATTCGTCCTAACCTATTCTCTCCCAAGACGATATATATTCCGTCGATTTAGGGCAAATCTCCTATCATGACTTTTTCTACCGTTGAGTTAGCCATTCTTCTTTGTTATCTTAACCTCGGACTATACTATCCCACACTTTCCCTTTTTTTTTTTTACTATCTTTCTTTTTTCTTCCCCACTCTTTTCCCATTTTTAAACCTTCCCCCTTCCTTATCCACCCACTTTTACCTTTTCTACCTGACCCTATCCTCGAACCTCCCTTCACTCCCTCAACCCCTGTCACTTTCTCACTCTTTCTCGGCCATTTAACCTTTTTTATCTTCCCATTTTTTGTTTTTTTACGATCCGAACCGGGGATATAAATTCTGGAATTAATAGGAGACTATACAATATATTCGTAACGTCAAATATAAAAAAGAAAGATAGGGGAGAGGGGGAGGAAAGGGGAAGGGTGGAAAAAAAAAGAAATGGATAAAAAGTCAGGTAGAGTTACAACTTACGAGCGTGTAATATCCGCGCTGACGTAAAAGCTTGTTACATCGTTGGAGAGATCTCGTTCTCTTTTCTACAAAAAAAAAAAAGAAAAAAAAGTAATCCTAAAAATAGAAGAAGAAAAGAAGAAAACAAAAAAAAAATGCTTCAACTAGCGCGCAGGAGTTCAACATTTTTCTCCAGGTTTTTTTTACCAATTTTTTAATCTTGTCGATGACCGAGGAAAATACGTTCAACGGGATATTTCTGTACAGTTTACATCGAATCATACAAGTTTGATTTTTCTCTCTATTTTTCTCCTTTTCTTTTTCCCCTGGTAAGGTGGACTGCAACGAGAAAATAAGGGCAATTTTTTAATTTTATTTTGATATTTTATTTAATAAAGAAATCTTTGTTGTTTCGAATGTGTCATTCGAACAGACCAAATTTTGATTTATTCTGTACAATTCAAACAATTGAAATATATTTTGACTATTTTTAAAATTCGTATGGTTCATTATACGTTCATCGTTTCTTTTTATTTTCTAAGACAAATCTTATGATTAAAAAATATTTTTAAAAAATTACTCCGAGGAAAAATCTCGTTTTGAAAAACTAATTTACAATAAACGTGTGATCGAAACGATTACGAGCCGATTAACAGCCTAACTGTATAACAGAAAAACAACAAAATATAAAAATAAAAAGTAGAGAAGAAACCTTTCGATGATCCGAAAAAAAATCTCGACGAGTGAAGCATCGATTTTTAGCTTTTCGAAATAAAAAAACAGAACAAAAATTTATATTCGTATAAAAAAAAAAACAGGGGATGAAAACTTACGATAGGATTTAAAAGGTTAACCAACGTGAACAACAATTTCGACTGAAAACAATAAACGTGATTGAACGATTAGAAACAAATGACCAACAGGGGGGGAAAAAAAAACAATAAAAAAAAAAAAGCAATAATCCATACAAATTCTCAACGAACGTTTTCCTCCTCGCACCATCGATGTTAAATTTCCCAATCCTACCCAAACACCCTTTTCAAAAAAAAAAAGTACAGAAAATAATATACACACCTCCATACATATTTTTAATAAACGAAGCATCAGGTTTTGTTTTTTATCTTTTTCCCAGAAAAATCTGCTTTAACTTATTCTCCAAAACCAATACCGGTGTTTCCGTAAAAATTATCCGTAAAAGTTACGTGCAAATTTTTATATACGAAATAATTATAAATATTGTTTATTTATAAACAATTCTACATATTTTTTTGAAAATCTCCTCCGCGAACGATTTTTTTTCAACTTAATCCAACAACGAATTCCATAAAAATTAAACCGAAAAGTGTGAGTGTAATGCCCGATTACGGGAAAAACTGACATAAATAAAAAAGAAACAAAAATACGAGAAAATAATTGAAAACGTTTCGGACAATTCGAACAACCCAACGAAAACCCAATGGATTACCAAAACACCAATCAGAAAATTCAGAAAATCCAGGACATTTAAACACATTCGATCTCCTTCGAATTACTGACCGAAAAAGAAAGTGAACAAAATTCTCCTCTCTTTTCCTTACCTCCCCGGCCAATATAAAAGAAGAAGAAGGAAAGAAATAAAAGAAAAAATAAAATAAAGTGACCAACGAACGATTATAAAGTCGTTAAATGGAGCACACACCGGTGGGAGTAGAAGAGGTGGGTGCCTTTTACCAAACACGAATTTTCACTGGAAATACGTCGTCGTTACGGTCCGTTCGTTTTTGGACGAGCCAAAAGGGTAGGTAGGGGTAGGGGGAATAGAGGTAGAGGGTAGGAATAGAGTGAAATAGTGAGAGTAAGAGTAAACGTGAGTGAGAGAGAAAGGGGTTCTGGAATCGTGGGTGGGTTTGAATGAGGGATACCGGGTGGATAGAAGGGAAAAGGAAAAAGGGTGGAGAAGGAGGGATGGTCGGGGGGTTGGAGAGTTGGGTGGGGGTTGGTAGGATAGGTAGTGGCTACTACACATCGTCGAATATCCGACATACAAAGAGTGGGCAGTTTTGGGGGTGGTTGGGAACGCTCAAAAAGGGGTTTCTCACTCACTCACTCACTCATTCTAGTTGTGGAAAGAGAATCCGTGGTGGGACACACACTCGCCGTTACATTGCATTACAAAGAGTGCAACCCGCTGGCAAAATCCTGTCAACGGTAGGTGAGGGTGGAGGAGGGTGGTCTGGGTAACGGTGCTTTCGCGGTGCGTTAAAATTCCGCGGCAGGAAACAATATTGGCCCGTTGTTTTCGCGTCTCGTTTCATCGTTAAGCTTTTGCCTCCTCTGATATGTCCCCCCCCTGCTTCCTCCACCTCCTCCTCTTCCTCCTCCTACTCTTCTTCCTCATCCTGCTCGTGAATGTCCTTCTCTCTTGTTTCATCGTATTCGAATGACGATATTTTCACCCACATCCCTCGGCGCATCATCTTTTTTTTTGTTTGGTGTTTTTTTTCATGCGAGGGTTCCCCCCATACCTTTTTTTTCTGTTTTTTATGTTTTTTATTCTTTTTTTTTCATGTATATTTACTTTCTTTTTTATTTACACGCTTAAATTCTCTATATCTGTCTCTCTGCGTTTCTCTTTTTCTCCATCTCTTCATTTGACGTATCGAACGAAAGAGGGAAGGGAGGTGGTTGAAATAAAAAATAATAAAACTCTTGTACGCCCGAGGATAGACATTGAAATTAACTATGAATGGTACTGGTCAGTGTGGATCGAGACTACTCGTCGTCGATTGCTAAAGAGTAATAGTTTCAAATATAACCCCCTTTCCCTTCATCTCCACCAACATGCACACGCACACACACGCACAGAGAGAGAGATAGATAGAAAATATTTCAATCGTCTAAAAAAAAGAAAAATGTATAAAATGTGCCCGATAAGCTGCTTTATCTCCGACTACATTTACAAATTTGATGTTTTGATATTTTACATATGTTTATGTTTCAACAACCATTCTAATACTCGTATCATTCTAATCTCAAAATGGATTAACAATTAATTGTAATTTAATTAACACTTTAACGATTAGAGTGACGGTTATATCCGACATTTATTAAATATTAACACTAATTTACAACACTCTAAAATTCTATATTATTCCAGTCTCGAAATGGATTAACAATTAATTATTATTTAATGAACACTTTAACGATTAAAGTGAAGATTATATCCGGCATCTATTAAATATCAGCACTATCAGTCTAAAATTTCGTATTATATTCCTTTCTCGAAATGGATTAACAATTTATCGTAATTTTATCGGCCCTTTTTAACGAATAGTGAAAAACGGTTATATCCGGTATCTATTAAATATTAGCACTAATTTAATTAACATCTGTAATAACGGTAAGCCGAATTAGACACAGTTTGATAAAAAAATTAACGACCTCAACAGGGGTTACTTTTGGAGACTTCTAAAATTTCATATAATCCCCTAACTTTGTACAGTATACGCTAATATCACAATCATATTCTTTCTAATTGCGTATCGTTCTTTATCATCCATTGGATAAAGAAGATGATTTTCCATATACCCGGTATACGTTAGATGTAGTTGAATTCTATAGAAACCTAATCAGACGGAAGGCCGATCTATGGATATCATGGATTTGGTTATGGGGAATGGGAAAAAGAAAACATTGTTGATACAGGTAATTGAACAAGTACGAAACGGATTGGATCATCCTCTTGGTAACCAAGTAGTATAATAATTCAAGTATACTCGAGGAAAACAGAAACTATGTCGATGTTTACTTATGGTATTAGCTATCAAACCCCGTTACTCTATTACATTCACATAGAAAGGAGATCTGGTTTAAGAGTGGAGAGAGATGAATGTTGGGAGAGGAAAAGACAGGGTGGGGGTTTAGTTGGGCTCGTCACAAAATCAATTTCATGATAACGTTTCAAACCCGAGGACGAGGACGACGTGTTGTTACGTGGCTCCTGGTATTACCGTGTACCTTGTGCTTGAATTATTAACCCTCAAATAATGCGCATCAGTGTCATTACCTAACGATAATCGTCGATATGTTATAAACATTTCACCTACTAAACAGCTACGCGCAAACCTATCAAGTATTATACGTCAAAACCATTTGCCTTCCAAGGGCTAACTAATCGTGCTTTGTGTATTCCAATATTACGATAGTCAAATGCATAGAAATGTTAATTACTTCGTAATAGTTCTATTAAACTGTATTTCGCATCCATATATATATATATAATTATGTTTGATAATCTCCGAATGTACATTAATAAATGTAACATTTATTATATTTCGATAAGAATGTATAAAAATAATGACCACCGTTTTATAACACACTATCCACATAACTTAACTTTATAAATTTGAATAACCCTTAATTATGCATTGGTGTTATATATATATGTTAACTGTATTATAAAACAATATTTTGAAAAATTGCAGAAAAATGGTAAAAACCTTTATACAACATAACACCTGTTTTACCAACACTAATTAAATAATTTATATTTGTGAATGAAACTTTTTAAATAAATTAGAAGATAACCCTAAAGTAACTTGAATCTTAATTCCTTCTAATTTTGTTGGTATACTGTGCCAAGTTTTGTTTACCACGATGTTAATGGAATACGATGAACAAGTTAATCATGTTATTAGTCTAATTTCTCTAGTTAAAAGAAGAAAATGTCTACAAGTAACAATGTTCGAACTATTCCAACATTCCGACTTCCGAAACGTAATAAATATACTGCGGCAGAGATTATTTGTAGGAAATACGTTCCGGGAGTCGACTATGTGACTCTTGCACGATGTAATTGGCGTAATCCAAACTAAAGGGAATTCTAACACCACAAAGGATTCCTGAATTTCCCGCGTGTGTATTATACTGTTATAAAACTAACTGTGTGCAAGTTGGAATACGATAGGAGTGTACATAAATTAATAATACTAATTTAATCAACAAGATGACACGGTGTTAATTATTTGTGTATACGTGTGTGTATGTATGTATGTGTGTACGTGTATAATATATTTTTAATTAACAAATTTATTGTTCAATGACTCGATACTATCTTTTATTTTTCTTTGATCACGAATAACATTTAAAACGTGATAACGTTTTGGGTTTAATCAAACCGAAATAAAATTTGATTAATGTTTATAGTGTTAATGTTCTTTTATAATTAGTATTTTAAATATATATATACAAATTACTTAAATATTATTTAAATAATTATAAATGATTATGCATTGTTAAAGTATTGATAAATTATTACTAATTAATATAACCGAAATAAAGTTCAACTTTTACTTATTGAGTTAATATCTTTGACAATCAATATTTGAAATATTACTTATTAAAAATAAATGATTCATCTATTTAGAATATAATTCAATAATAATTTATCAATATTACCAAAATGTATTTTTATAAATTTCTCTTTTTATGGGGTCTGATAAGACCCTCCCCATTTACAATTGTTTAACAAAAATCCTAACAATAATTTCCCATTGTTATATAAACATAAAAAATTTATAAAAAAACCAAAAATATATAATAAACAAAACCATAAAACTACACTAATCAAACCAAACACATCCTAATACTAACACCTCGAACCTTCAATAGGATCAAACTAAATCAGTATAACCCGAAAGAAAATAATTCATAACAAAAATATCTAATATTATTTTTCATTTAATATACAACATTATAAACCTTTATCTAAAACAATATATATAACCTGTCTTAATATATAAATTCGTATAAGTAAAAACTATAGCTGTTGAGTTAGGTAGCAAAGTCGATTAATTAATATCGCGTTTGAAGCAGTGCAAGGGTAGCACGTGTTCTTCTACAGTGAGTCGTTGCATAAAATTCTCATTAGAGAGTAACTGTGCATTCTCTCTCTCACTCTCTCTCTCTATTTCTCACACACATACACTCTCACACTCTCTCATTCTTGTGTTCTGGTACATAGTACTCGTCCCGATGATTTAAACGCGTTTCGGCTCCCATTAATCCTAGATTCGAAAAGGTTTTGCATCCTACGCACCGTCTGTTACTTACAGGTGCACGTATCCTCAAACCTCCCTTTTGTGTTAAATCTGTAAACGGTGTAAATGTGTAAACGTGTAAATGTGTTATATCTACACTGGATAGGGCCATAACGTTCGACGAAACTTCGACGATGTGCCAACTATTCGTTCAAGACAGAAACGTTTAAACTTACTTTGGAATCCTTCGTGCAACCACCCACCCCTCTCCCCACTCTCAAAACTCAAACCACCTATACTCTCTCCCTCTCTCACACTCTCTTTCTCTTTCTCTCTCTTTTGGTTTAAGTCATTCATTCGGTATCTCTATCTCTCTTATACTTTCTTGTGCATGCATAAATCAGACAACTTTGCGTAATGTCGCAAGCGACATCGTCATTCTCGTAGTAGTCGTCTTCTATTATTTCCCTCCTATTCTACTTCTAGTAATGTAAGTTCACGTTATATGCTAACGTTTGAAGAAGTTGATCCTTACTGTATCACCTTTCTCTCTCTCTCTCTCTCTCTCTCTCTTTTCTGTCTATTTTGAACGATTAATGACTTACTTGTTCTACTGAAGTTATTTCCAGAAAGATTTTATGCAAATATTGTCGGTTTATATTAACTCGTCAACATAAGTTACTTTATTTTTACTATCAAGGGGAAATGATAAAATCAATTAATCCGAATAAATAACCCCGGAAAATCCCATAAACACTCGTTGACGAATACTATAACAAAACCACCCTAAAATACCTATCGTTGTTTCAGATGGATTAGTAAATTTCACAAGGTTAAAGGGAAAGGAGGGCTGTACGAAGCTAAACAGAGGTACAAATAGTAATACTGAAACGTTACTAAAATGTATGATACTACAGGTGGAGTGGTAGTTGAAGGGAGGGGAGTAGATGCTGATGGGGGAAGGAATTACTATTCAGGAAATGAATATTTTACCATTAACTTTGCACAAAATTCCATTGTAGTAATTGGGAACACTTCCGTACAGCGGGTGCCAAACCGCAGGTTCGGTACAATCAATTACTATGGCGTCATGCCGCAGTCCATATATTATGCATCACATCGAATGTCCCCTCAAATGATACACCTACGTGTTTGCACAGCCGTGCTTTATGCGTTACCTCCCTAATCCCCCCTTCCTAACCCTCCTCCTCATCTTTGCAGAAGAGCACAAGCTAGGCTTGCTTTTGCTAGCTTCCTAGCTTCTGCTAAACCTAACCAAACCTAACAACCAAATTTCTACTCTCTCTCACTCTCTCTCTCTCTGTATGAGTTTTGTGCACTTATGCGTAATCGTGAGTGAGTGTCGCAAACGCATATCGAATGTTCCAAGCTGGTTTGCTGGTGGCGTTGCAACTATTGCGTTTCAACCCGAATAAATTGGTCAACGTTAAATTTAATGTCATTCATTCATTCATTTTCTGTATGAAGGAATAACAGGAATAACCGTGGGTCTCACTGAATTCAAACTAAAGTGCATCCCACTGACAACCCCAGTTATGCCCACGTTACTACTACCACTACTATTTACCACTATTACTATTACTATTACTATAGTATGATATACATACACACATACACACATACGAGTGGACGAGCTTTTAGAAGCTCTTTCTCTTTGCAACTAAACTGTCACGCATCGGTAATAACTCGACACGTTCACGTGTTATATCTTTTCTTTTTTTTCTTTTTTCCTTTTCTTTCTCTCTCTCTCTATCTCTTTTCTTTCTTTCATAAGAAACGTTTTAGTCGCGTCAGCAGCATAGAGAAAAAAAAAAGAAACCAAAGGTCACGTAAAAGTTATGTTTCTTTTGGGATGATACATATCTACTACTTGCTGCTATGTTTTTTAAGTGGAATCTTCTCATTCGTTGAAATGTATTTCGTTCCTTATATCATACTACCCCCTTTCCCCCTTCTAAACTTCTACTCCTATTTTGAATTATTTTTCTTCTACTCCTTCCCATCCCACGTCTCCATCCATCCCCCACGTATTTCTCAATCTTTTTTTCTGTTTATGTGTTTATATTTGTATACGTGTATATTTAAATGTAGGAGATTTGTATTTAAAGCAGTATATTCATATGTATTAATTTATTTCATTTGAAATTATATTAAATATGTTCGTTATCGAGGGGGAAGGTGGAGGAAGGAAGAAAAGAGGATACGTATTACATATCATTATGTCAATCAAAGGGAAAATATATTTAAATTGATTTCGATAATGTTTAGGGGAGTATCGTAATTTTAATCAGGTCCAATTAAATATGGACGGTTATATTGATTTGCTTTTAGTTATCAGATTAAATTTATTTATATTACGTTGTGTATTTTTATTTAATTTAAAAATATTAAATCAAATGATATATTAGGATGTGTTTATTAGGATGTTTAAGCTAATTATATTTAAAGTTAATTTTATATATTTTTAATTTTTATATAGATTTGTTTATTAATATTATTATTATTATTATTTAAATATTTTAGTTATTGGTTTGGTTATTAGTTAAAAATTCAAATTATTTTTAATACTTTTGTAATATTGAACATTGATTTCTCTTAATTTTTATATCAAATTTAAATAATACGATGTTTCAGAATAAATCGATTGTTTAAATAATTGAAATATATATTTCTGTATCTTTGATTCTAAAATTAATACCGTTAAGTATAATCAAACACTTTTAAAATATATTCAAACGGAAATCATTAAATAGTTTGTCAAATTTTTTGTTACTTCTTTAATTCCAAAATTCGAAGAAAATTATCTGAGACAGTTAGAGAATGAAAGAATAGGATAATAACTCTGTGACCACTTCTTTTTTTTTTTATTTTTTATTTCTAATGTCGAGAAGCTGATGCATCAGGATGCGAAATAGGCCATCCAGTGCTAACACACAGCCGAGTAAGCAGAGACATTTTCGTCCTCTTCCGGCGGGACACTAGTCTTCCGGTGCTCTAGGGAGGAGAAAAAGACAAAAAAAAAAAGAAAAAGAAATCATATCTTTGTGATTTACGGTTCGACCGACTTTCTTTATGAACAGAGAGAGAGAGAGAAAAAGAGAGAGGGAGAGAAAAAAAATAAAAAAGAAATAGGGAAAAAAGAAAGAAAAAAAAAAGGAGAAAAAGAAGGAAAGATAGAAAGAAGTTATTTAAATTGTCTCTTGTGCTGGGGTACTTGCTTTTCAACGAGAATCTAATATCGTTCCTTTCATACGGGTATAACCGTAGTTATTTACATTGAAAACTATTTTACTACTTGACGTTAACGTTCAATGGCAAAAATAAGAATAATCATCTTTCTTTTTATATATATTTCTATTTTATATAATTTTAAAAATTTATTTTATTTTTATTTAATTTACTTTAAAAAATGTATTTTTATTTCTATTTTATGTTTTTTTTTCTTTTTTTAGTTGAACAAATTTCAATAAGTATTAAAATATATTTTCAAACACAATCAAAAGTATTAATACTTATGAATATTTCGAACCTTTATATTATTCGCGAATTGTAAGAGAGGAAAGGGAAACCGTGTTCTTTCGATAAGTAAATTTATTTATTCGCGTCTATAACAATTCTATTTGATTTATTTCATGCATTCGTAATACGAAAATAAATGTTCTGAGTAGATTTACTTTTATATACTGATTTATTGAGTGTAGGTTTATAAATGATCCGATCAATTTTAGAAAAACTATCCATGTATTTTTTTTATTAACTAACTCGATGATAATAATAAAGAAAAACAATATCAGCGATCAAAAATAATTGGAAAATGATTGTACGAATAATTAAACGATTTAATAAACAACCTAACAATGAAAATTTCTCTACTATTTATTAACCACCACCAATGACAGGTACCCAATAAAGTAATTCAAACGATACAAATCGAACGTATATACAAATTGACATTATTTCTAAACCGATACGATATTAAAAATTATACAATTTATTAATAAATCCCATATAAAATCACCCTACCAATTAATTACAAAAATAATCAAAATACCCAAATATAACAATATAACAACAACAAAATCAATGAAAAGAAAAATATATATATACAATATTAATAAAATATTAAAACCGGTATGAAAAGAATAATATATTCTTTAGAAACTGAATGGTGAAGNTACGACTAAAAGTAACCGATATTCCCATTCCTTGTAAAAGATTTTCAACTATAAATGGAGAATAGAATTTTGATGAAGGCTGCATATTTCTTTTCTATTTTCTTCCTTTTTCTTTTTTTCGAAGTTGAATGTTTCATCAGAACATTTACCGAGCAGTCTATCTTCTTCTCTATGTGAAATATTGTATGATTCCCTATAACTATATCTATATATCAAATAAAAAAAAAATAAAAATAGAAAGACAGACAGAGAGAGAAAGAGAGAGAGAGAATAAAAATAGGCAGACAATGAGACAGAAAGAGAAAGATATTCCCTTTACTTTCATACGTTCATGTAGGTAAAGATGCAAGAACGTCGTCACCTAGAAGAAGCTTTCTTCTCATCCCACCCACCATTCCACTCCCCTTTCACTCCCCACCCCTCACTAACCCATACCCTAACTTCACCGTCTGAGGTCTTCTCCTCTTCAAGCCACCCTACACCCAAAGCATTTCTGTATGCCGCTAACCGAATCTCTCTCTTTCCTCCACCCACACACACACACACACACATACAATTCTATATATTGAATCTATTCTTCAGTGAAACCGTTAAAAGCTTTATTCCCAGCACAGTCTGTCCTGTTACTACTACTACCACTATTTCTCACTTTCTCTAACACATACACATACATACATACATATACGTATATATTAGCACGGGGAAAAAGAAATCTATTATTTTTACGATAGATGATTGTAATGATCGATATCTCGTAAAGTATAGATCAAATAATTTTGGAGTGCAGAATAATAGAAAAGACGATGACATTCAATTATTTGGGAATGAAAATAACAAGCAATCGTGACTTTTATAAAGAAACAACGAAGCAAGTAAGAAAAGTAGCGGTTGTTTTAGGAGCTTTAAGAAATATTATATGGAGAAACAAATACCTGAAGAAGGAAGCTAAAACAAGAATATATAAAACGACAATCAGGAAGACCCCCAGAAAGATGGTGGGACAACTGGACGTCCGTTTCTCAGGACGATCCATAAAATACAGGCCTCAGGCCTAATATAAGAAGAAGAAGAAGAAAATTACTAGCGTTTTTCGCCAATGGGGACCAAGACTTCTAAGAGAGAGACATTATGTGAGAAGCTACTTTTAAAACAGCAACAAATTATAGAACAAAACGATTCATATTTGACCCAGATTGGACAATCCGAAACATGTTAAAAAATATCTTGAAGGATATACACATATGTTATTTCATTTCATTTCTCGATCAAGAATCAACTATAGTGTGTACTCGTTCTAATATCGAAAAGCGTTTATCATCCCACCATCTTATTTCTCACACACTCACACATTCACAGACTTACTCACACGTTCAAACACTTATTCTATTATATCGGGTTAATGGAAAAAAAATGTCTGATTTTTGGCCGACAATTCAATGGAAAAATCAGACATTTTTTTTTCCACTAACTCTATATATAAATATAGGTGTATGTGTGTGTATGTGTGTATTCGCAGAGAGAAAAAAGACATAGCAAAGAGAGAGTCAGAGAAAGAGAAAGAGAGAGAGAGAGAGTACCCTTACGACCTATCGCAACGTAATTTCGGATCGTAGGGAGCTTTCGAACGAGCAATTCCCACCTTTGCGCAGTTGAAAAAGGGACTCGAAGTCCTTTGAACTTCCGCTTCGTCGAAAGATTTCAAGAAATAAATCTACCGGAATTTCTCCTCGACCATCCTCATACTTTTCTCTCTCTCTCTCTCTCTCACACACACACACACATTTTCTTACTTTCTCGTCAAAGTCCCAGAGATTACGTAGAAACGATTCCCGATTCTTCGTCTGGTGGAGTTTCCTTGAACGAAAACTCTCGAACAAGTCATACGCTGTTTCCCACTTTCAACCTCCCACACCCTCACTCCTCAGCCACCGTTTCTCCACCTTATTCTACACCCCTTAACCACCCTTTAACCACCCAAGTCGAACCACCTTACCCAATCCTTCTTCTCACACGTACACATACTCGTAGATGTATTTTTAGAAATGTACAATGTGTGTATCGAAGTAAGAACAAGTCGTAAAGTCGAAAGATTTCTGCTACCTTATATGACTGTGTATGTGGATGTGTTTGTTCGATATATATATATATGGTATCCTATAATAAAGTAGTGTTGGTTTTTATATGCGTTGTAACATCCCTAGGATCTGTTTTTCTATCTTTCATTCTTTTTGTTTCCTTGTGTGTGTGTGTGTGTGTGTGTGTGTGTATATATGTGTGTATAGTTTGTATGTGAAAAGGGTGGGAAAGAGGATAGAAGATTCGATGAAAGAAAAGAGAAAGAAAGAAAAGCTCAACTCGAGTGTGTTCGTAAAAGTTTCTAACCGCAGTAGAAAAAGGGAGTCCTCTCATCGTTCAATTTCCGCGGATCACCGAGTCATGGCACGTATCGATTTTTAGATTCTTTCTTTTCCTTTTTTCTTTTTTTTTTCTTTCTTTTTTTTCTGTCACTTATACTCTCTGTACGTATGTGTGCGTGTATGTGTTTTTTTTAAGAAGATAGAAGAGTCGAGAGAGAGAAAGAAGAAACGACGGAAATAGTTGAAATATAAATTTAACAAAAGGAAAGGAGATAAAAATCTTAAATCTTAAAAATAAATGGATAAAAAAGAAAGAAAGAAAAAAAGATGAAGAAATGACACGAAAAGTATGAGATTATGATTTTATTTGAGTATTCCTGCATTTTGGGGCAACGAAGATTTGCCGATAGAACAACCATTCGATTTTGAAACACTATTTTTCCTACCGATATTCCATTCTCCATCTACCATCCCTCTCTCCACATTCAACCCAATCCCCCTACCTTTTTTCGGTACACATTTCAAGCTTTTCTTTTCCTCTCAGCCTCTTCCCTCCCACCCGTTTTCTCTTCTTTTTCTCACTCACTCACCCGGAAACCCTCTCGAAGTGATGGCATAAGCAACGTACTACTAGCCGGATCATTCTCCAATACCGGTTCAAGGTGGTGCAGGATACTCTTCTCTCATGAAAGTATATTGCACTTTACCCACCATGGTTTACAACGCGTTGCATTCTCTGATGATTGGATTGAAAATCGATCCACAACGATTGCGTGTTATTGGAAACGACAGTCTACGAATGTCTGGACGGGAAAGATGGTCTCCCACAACCGACCCCCATTCTCCCAACTCCCAACTCTCATCATCCTAAGGCCCCCCCTTTACCCCCTACAACCACTGGAACATTTTCCCGTCAACCATATCTCAGTCAATCGTTCTTTTTTTTTGTTCTTTTTATCTTCTTGCATCTTTTTCTCGCCAACGTTTATCCGCTTTCCAAGCACCCCCTTTCCCTCACCACCCTCCCTGACGCAACCCTGTTTCACCAATTTTACTGTGCTCAATCTGCAAACCAAACACTCGAATATTTCGTTGCATTCCATCCTACATTCGTTGTTTCATACGTATCTGTACGCACGTATATATTTTCAATACAATGATACAGGGAGGAATGGAATGGTGGTTATGGCGGTGGGAAAAATTTGTTTTATCATCAAAATAAAAATTATAACTAAACATTGAGTATCGATTTATTATTGGAATATTTTGTATTTTCTTTTTTTTTTTTTAATTGAAAGTACGTATTATTAAAAAAATAACTGTTGTTTTAAGAAATACATGAGTTAATAATGTTGATATTTGAAGTATTTAATTAATATCAGGTTGACTAGTTCAGATTTGAATATTTGTTTACTTTTATTGATTAAATTAATATGCATACGAGAAAAGTATTAACAAAATGTTTAATTTGTTACAATTAGTTGTAACAAATTTTAGAACACTTTGTACATGCATGTAAATATAAAACACACACATGTACAAAACTCAGCATCAATATCCGTAAACGGAATGTTACAAAAAAAAAGAAAAATATCTAATTCTTACTGTTAGTGGAAATAAGTTTCAGTACACCTTGTATATGTATGTAAATGTAAATACATGTGTATACACACGCAGAAAACTCTGCAGGAACGTCTACGAGGTTCTTTCCGGTATGCAAGATGGAAATAAACAAATGGGAGCACTTTGGAAATCAGATTGCACTGGGAGGAAAGCATGTTCTCTCTCTCTTGTATACAAACTCACTCTCACTTTATCTTTCAGCCCCCCCCCCCTCTCTCTCTCTCACTCTTTCTTTCATTCTTATTCTGTTCCTTTACTCTCTATCAAGTTGGATGTTCGGATCTAGAAAATCGACTAGAGACAACTGCTAGAAGAAGCATCGAATCGATTCATGTAACTGAACAAACCGTTCTACTATACTACCACTATACCTACACCTTCATGGTTATGGTGGTATAAAGTTTTTTCAAGTTATCTGTAACAATGATATAAAAGTAAAATAAAAATGAAAACAAAAATCTCGGAAAGGTTTTAAAAAGCTATTACCAACCCACATTCACCTTCCCCGTACTACCATTTTTATTGCAAAATATTCTTGTATCGAATCGAATATTAATATGATATTTTTAATCATGTAGGGGAACTATAGTTGTCTTGAAATCATCTACAATAACCATCTTTACCATCTACTATAACTTTTCAAATGATCAGTTTAATCTGAAATAATTAATTTTTTTCACTCGTTTGATAAAAAATAAATAAACTAAACAATTGTTTATATGCAATCGATTGATTATTGTTTTTTTTTTCTTTTGAAATTATTATATGGAATATTAAATTATTTTATATTTAATAAAATAGGATTTATTTGTTGTTATTAAATGTTTGAAAATTATTATTGAGTTAATTTGTATTATAGTAATAATTATAATAATTATTGCAATCAGAAGGATTCAAAGCGATGAATTTTGTTTTTTTAAATTTAGGATAAATAAGAGAAGAAATTCAATTCCGTTTTCCATTACTCGAATAATCGTCAAAGAAATTTCAAAGATAATCGGTAATAAATTACGAAATAATTCAGAAAAATTCTCAAAAATTTGACAAGCGAAACGAATAGTGAAGCAACGAAAAGAAGAAGAGAGGGGTTAGTGGAGTGGTGAGGGGATGAGGAAAAGAGGTGGAAAAACTGGATAGATCAATTCATTATGTCGAGGTGAAAAGCATGTACGTGGCATGTGTCGGGGGAAAAAAAAAATCCTTCGCACTATAAATCAAGATACACAAGTTATTAACTATACGTAAATAACATTAAAAAAGAAAGGAAGAAGAAAATAAATAGAAGAAATGTTAAAACGTTAAACAAACAAGAAAAAGAAGGAAACCATTTCGGTAACGTGCAATGTACATGGTTGTGTAAATTTGTTTAATGTATTCGAACATCGAAATATATTTAAAAGAAAGAAAAAATTAAACAAACGAATTGTTGAAATTATTAATTAGGTTACAAGTAAAATAATGTGTTTCTAGATATTATAGAAAAAGAAATATCGAATGAAAGTGTACATTTTGTTGAAAATTATATAAAATTGCAGTTTTGTTTTCTTCTGAACGTTGCAGAAAAATAAAAAAATAAACCAAATGTTGCAGACACCAAAATATTTCATTAAACAAGGAAACATTCATGTTACATTAAATTATTTTTACAAATTGTTTAAAGTAAATAAAATGTATAGAAAAAATAAATTTCACTCTAAACAGATAAAATTTTTCTGTTCATATTTATTGGATCTTAAATAGGATTATGGTTGTACCTTAGAAAGAAACAAACAATTATTCGAAAACATGACCAGAACAAATGGTTTTACGACGATATAAAGAAGAACCTAGAACGAGTTAGTTTACAACTTGTAACACGTGTTAAAACATCCCCCAGAACTATACATCCGAAATTTTGCTATACCAGTGGCAACGTCAAACGTACTACGTCGAGTTAACCGAAAAAAAACCTATGCTCGATCGAGGGGAAAAAAGAAAAAAAAAAGGAAAGAAAAAACGATTGAAAGCTGATCGAGGGGAAACACACGCACACCCAAAAAAAAGGGGTATGAGTGAGGAGTGAGAGAGAGAGAGAGAGAGGAGGAGGAGGAAGGGGACAGGGGTAGATGGTTTCACGCACGTTTTTTCGACAACTAAACGAAACTCGACGTTGGATTATGATTCGTTTAAAGTTTTATTTTTTCTGTCAAAACGATAGATAATTATTCTCTTTCGATTACTATCATGAAATTTTATTATAAAAATAATCGATTGTCCCCAATTGCTTCAGTAGAATTTGTTTGTAGCAGAATGAAAAGAGGTATGAATAGATTTTCAATGTTTTTAATTTGTTTTATATTTTTTCTTTTTTAAATACGGCGTTAAAAAATATGTCTTATTATTTTTTATCAATTTAAATGTAAACTTTAATAACAATAATAATTTATTTATTCTTCTTTTTTTTATATTTTTAATTACTTTATATTGAAATGTTTTGTACATGTATATACAATGTAGTAAATTAATAGAATGCAATATAACAATATTACAATATAGCAATTAAATTTACTAAAGTATAACAGTGCAATATACTACAATGTATAACAAAGTATTATACTAGAGAATAGTAATTGAATTCACTACAATTCAGCAATTAAATTGACTAAAGTATAACAGAGTGTGTAATAAATTACTACAATGTAGAAAAGTAGTATACTACGATATAACAATTAAACAAATACTACAGTATACTAATTTAATATACTGCAATATATAAAAATATTATTTATTAATCTATTCGAAAATCAATTTCGTTTTTAATAATAATAATAATAATAATAATAATAATAATAATAATAATAAATATTTTCGATATATAAAATATATTTATTGTATAATAATTCAAAGTAGAATTTACATTAACATATTTCATGAAAAATATTAAAAAGTAAATATATTTAAATATATGTGTATGTGAGTATGTGTGAAGAATAAAAGGAGGATTTGCATTAGTATAATTCTCGTTAAATTATCAAGATATTTATTTACGTATATGTAGCATAACTCATAGAAAATTATCTGCATTTCTTGCATTACCAATACACATATATATACTATAACCTATTTATATATTAACATATACACACATGTACTATAGTATTATAGTAATAGTAGTAGTAGTAGTAATATGTATATTAAATCGGAATGGGTTTTTAGGTCCTAATTACATCCAAGCTGAGAGGATTAACATCAATATTACAGATTATGATTATAGATCAATATGCTAAATAGAATAAATCATGAATCATTAAATACCTTCTCTCGTTTAATACATTTGCAATTGTTTATTGTACCGTTTATTCTCGCCGTTACAATTTCCAACTAATTCGAATAATCAAAAGCTTATTTTAAAGACAAAGATATTTTACACCAATTGATTATCTTATATTTTCATAATAAACATTATATTTGTTAAGAAAAATTTATTTATCTCTTTTGGACATGATTTTATTATCTATAATTATTAAAATTACATATCTACGTGTTTATTTTTAAACATTAATTTTTGGTCAGAAATATTTCATTACTTTTTTTTTAAATCTAAAATAATCATCTTGAGTGGAAAACATTTATCTTTCAAATAAACTATAAATCATAATAATTGAATAAACAAATACTATCGTGTAAATTCATTTATTCACGTTGTAAATCATTTCGCAAACGTGTAGAAATGTACGAGTTTCATTACATCGATTTATTTTCATCTTTCCTTATGCAAATCTCTGTTTCTATTTATCTAATTCAATGATTATGTGCATGTGTATATTGAATACTATGAATAATAGTTAATACACATAAACACACACAAACGTTAGATATTTCATTGAATAATTAAATTGATTAAAACAAATAAACCTTGTATACAATTTATGAGATAGAATGAAACAATAGCAGAAAACACGTTCGAGTAAAAGAGAAATAGAATCTCATCGGATTTGTTGAAGAAAAACACGCGAGTAAGGATTTAGGTTTTATTTTCTAAGTATTTCGATAAAAAAACCTAGAAACATTTGAAGGAAATGGAAAAGGTTGAAATTTAGGAAATGCGAGTACACGTGGCATGGACCGAAGAAAAAGGTGCGTAATCTATTCGAACAACACGTCATGCACTTAAAACTCGACGTAGAAATATTGGTATCTATATATATAAATAAATGTATGTGTTTGTGTGTGTGCATGTATTGAATAAAGTGAAACAGAGGCGCCGAACTTTTTACAAGGTAGTCTACGATTTAACAAATCGATTCAAATGCTACTACGTTTCTAAGAAACTTAAATTTGGTTGAAAGCATTAACCTCATTTAGGTTTCGTATATATATTTTAATTATTAATTAATTAATACTAAAATAATATTTATTTATTTATAAAAAAAATTTCGAAAAGAATGAAAATTTATGGACGATAAGTGTATGTTGGTAGGAATGTAATTTTAATAATAACGGGCATTTCGATACATCATCGGACTGTAGTAGTGGTAACTCGAGAACGAAAACCCGAGTGTTGTGTGATGGGAACGTAGAAATTGAGTTTACCGTGTATAACCAACAAAGTGGATTATATTTGTTTCGCGATGTATCTCGCGACGCAGTAGAGATAAATTTTCGGTTCCTAGGGCCACCCCAATTCGAACTAACCCAACCACCCATCCACCCACCAAGCCATCCAACCAGCCAGTTCACCCAACCACCCAATTTTCCCCTAGCAAACCCTTCTCCTTCTTCATTCCCTATACCACCATAAACCTTCACATCCACCAACAATGTTCGTACGACCCAACCCCCAAACTTCCCCCAGCCTCCAACCTCCAACCCCCAACTCTCAACCCCGTGTTCTCCTCGTCGCCTCGTTCATCCTGAAATCTAATCTCGGCTTGTCGTTGTGTTAGCGTATTGTTAATTATTTCACGAATCCGTCCCTAACAAAATTTCCTGTTTTGCGTGTAACCTCCTAACGGATATTCATCAGCGAGCAACTGACTGACTGGCTGACTGACTAGCCCGGGATATTGTTAGGAACGTTGCTGATACGTGCCTATGAATTTTCGAATATCACAGAAAGAGAAATTCATTATATTTGGTTAGAACCAAAATCTAATTCCTTTAGAGAGATTTCAATATTTTCTTTGCCTTTTTTTCGTGAAGCGCAAACTTTTTACAACAGAAAGTTCTCTCCGATTTATTATTTAAATATTATAAAAATATATTATCTTTAAATTAAATATTATTTTCTTTCTAAATTTAACATTAACTATAAGAAAAATAAGTTTGATTTAAAAATTTAATTAAAATCTTAGCCACAAAAAACGCAAATTTAAATTATATTTTATATTTTGAAATATATATCATAACTATTTATTTTATGTAAAATATTATAAATAATATTATTAAAATAATATTACTCGAACGAATACGATAAATAAATGAACAGATGGGAGAATGATAAAAGTCAAGTGTAATCTAACGTTAGTTTGATAACTTTGTCAAGACAATCCAACTATCTTGTACATAGTAGGTATAGTTAAGTAAGAATAGAGAAGGAAAGATTATGTGTGTAACTATGAAGATGATAGCCGAAGGCTTCTAAGATCCAGCACGTAGACTCAAACTGGTGAACAAGAGCTCTATCTCTCTTCCTACTCACTCACTCATTTTCTATCTATCTGTCCGTCTATCTTTCTTAGTGTTTCGCGAATTCTCACTATAGTAAATGTGACAAGGAAAGATAGTTGCAAAGAGAGAGAGAGAGAGAGAGAGAGAGAGAGAAAGAGAGAGAGAGTGAGAGACTTCTCGGACTTTACTTTCGTAATACGCGTTCGGTTTCATACCAAACTTGTTACAAGTTATACGAGCTATCTTGACTTTACTTATACTAAAGGGTGAACCAAAGATATATGTACAATAAATGATAAAATTTATATAATGATTTTTTCTATGTATTATATTGTTATTCAAATTTTATAACAAAATTTATTTTAATTTAATCTTCTCCTTTTTAAATAATTCTATTTTAAATAATATAATTGGTATCGATCGATATAATTATATATGTAATTTTTTACAATTTACCCATATCTACTTTTAGCTCACCCTGTATATAGAAATATATATAATCTTAATATAATCTTA